>SSNQ01034039.1:93848-166596 GCA_006942095.1 Nothobranchius kuhntae
GGGGGGGGGCACTCCTATAGACTCTTGCAGTGTTCTGAAAGCCAACAGCAACAAATTAGGGTTTTAACGTGGACAGAAAATTTAAGTTGGATAGTCAGGTCAGAGCTGTTGTCAAATCCTGCTTATTTTGTCTGAGACAGCTAGCTAAAGTCAAAAACATATTTTTACAGGAAACTTTTAAACAGTAATCCATGTTTTTAATACAACTCATCTCGATTGCTGTACCTCTTTATACTTTGGCACTAGTCAATCTTCTCTGTCTCTGCTTCAGCTGGTGCAGAATGCTGCCACTCGGCACACACACACCACTCCTGTTTTATCCTCTCTGAACTGGCTTCTTGGCCATTCTAGAGTTTATTTCAAACCTATTTTGTTTGTTTAAATCACCACATGGTTGTGCTCCGTCCCTCTTCTCTGAGCCAATCCACCCTCATTCCTCACTCGAGTCATCTGACCAGCTGGGTCTGGATGGACCAAGGACTAGGCGTAGGCTCGAAGGGGCCAGGATCTTTGCTATTGTTGGTCCCAGGTTGTGTAACTCTTCAAGTGGCCGCCTTGTTAAATCTTTGTTTTCAAAACACTCCCTTTTACTTTGGTTTTCAACCCAATATGAGTTTTTTTTTCTTTTTGCATTCTATTGGTTTTACTGACCTTTTCATGTTTTAGTGTTGTGTTTACTCTATTTATCCTTCATTTGTTTCATTCTGTTCAAAGTGTTTATGCCCAGCGGTTTCAGCACTATGTTCAGTGTTTTTAAAGAGTTTTGTCTCTGTGGGTAGAGGGTCAACAGTCAGTTATTGAATTGTGAAAGGAATAGTTGCTAAACTGTCCAGTGATCAGATCGCAGAAACAAAGGAAAGTTGTTTTTCTCTTACGTCTTATGACAGAGTCGGGCTTGCTTAATTATATCTTGTGACATAAAAACAGTTCACTAGATCAGAGATCAGGCTGTCTGTATGGATAGCTTCTCTGGTACTTTTCACTGAGCTTAAATAGAAATTTCCGCTAGAGTCATGGTGGGTGAGAGGAGGCAAGTGACCTAAATATGGATAGTTTCCTCTGAACAGGAGGATTCTGTCTCTTGAGGAGTGATGTCATGTTTTATCTTTAACCCTATGGAGGCAGGCGTTGCAGATTTTCAACAGTTAAAACCTACCTGGTTACTCCACATACGTATTTCATGAGCATTTTTTAACTCAGAAGTACCCCTGAAGGACTTAGTTGTTCGTCCTTTTATCAAAATTTATTTAGAGACTGAGAGGGTTAAACAGTCCAGTCCCCGTTTCCTGCTGTTGCTTTAATTGGGACTTTTCCGGTCTCTCTCTTTTTCCTACCAACCTTTTTGTACAAAAGTAGCATTTGTGGTTTTTTTTTATTCAGCAGAACTGATTCATTCAGACCCATTACACTCACTCAGTATGCATTAAATATATCTGCACGTCATGGTTTACTGTTTTGTTTGTTCACTTTACATGGAAAATGTGTTTTAAAAATACTTTAGCGGCACTGCCTACTTATGCAATGGCCTCATTGAGATTTTTTTATGTAATTATTCATTCATTTTTGGGGAGGTGGGGGGCATTCTAAAGACTAACTAACTAACTAACTAAAACTTTATTTATAGAGCACCTTCACATGGCCCAAAGACCAAACAAAGCGCTGCACAGCAGAAATAAACATAAAAAAACATATAAAACCATTTAAAAACCAACAAAAACATGCAGATAAAATCTAGGTGGGGCAGCAAAAAGTGCTAAGCCATCAGTTAACGGGACTCTTCCTGAATAAAAGCTAAAGAATAAAAGTGAGCTTTCAGCTGGCTCTTAAACTTGGCGAGCATGTTGGCCTGTTTAACCCATGTAGGTAGCTCATTCCAGAGCCTCGGCCCCAGCACCGAGAAAGCACGATCCCCTCGAGATTGTAGTCTGTGTTTAGGAACGACCAACAGTCCTTGTTGTGCTGACCGAAGGTTCCTTGCGGGAACATAAGGATGGATCAGATCTGCCAGATAACGTGGAGCCAACTCATTTAAACATTTAAAAACAAACACCAGAACTTTAAACAAAATTCTAAAAGAGACTGGAAGCCAGTGCAGGGATGCCAAGACAGGCGTGATGTGTTCAGATCTCCTGGTACCAGTCAGTGACCTGGCTGCCGCATTTTGGACCTTCTGTAGTTTCGCTATGATTGATGCTTGATGCTTGCATAAAGCGAGCTACAGTAGTCCAGTCTGGTGGTAATGAAGGCGTGGATGACAGTTTCCAGATGTTTACGTGATAGTAGCGGCTTAATCCTAGCTATTCTCCTGAGATGGAAATAGCAGGATCTGATTGTTCCATTGTCCTGGGTGTCCAGTGTGAACTCTACATCCAACTTCACCCCCAAGTTGGTGACCACAGCCTTCTCAAAAGGAGCTAATGAAGGAGAGTCAATCCCTTGGGCACATCCATGTTTGTATTTCGGGCAGAACAGGATAGTCTCAGTTTTATTCTGGTTGAAGAACAATAAATTTTGAGCCATCCATATGACCATTAGTTTTGGCAAAATGACACAATTAGTCTAGCAGAGAAAGCTCAGTTACGTCATTTTGGGTTAAATTAGGATTATGCAAGAGCACTAATGAGTATAATAAATTATGTAGGAGAAAAATAAAGTCATAGTAAGACAGATTTAATTTATCTGAGGCAAACAGATGCTCTAAACCATTTAGACATTTTAATAGAGACTTTTTAAGCCTCCTTATGTTAACAAAGCCATAAAAAATGAGAAACTTTTTGTCCTCTTGGGAAAAATAATATTAAGGAGGGGGAGGAACTGAATTCACAAAGTTAAAAGAGTTCATAAAAACACTTCCTCTATATTCTTCTAAACATTGTTTTGTCTTGAAATAAAGGTGATTTGGAGCTCTCTGCTGGCAACATAGAGAAAAGAAGGGAAGATGGGAAGTTGCTGACCTCCAGTGTCTAAAAGCTGATACTACAGTTTTTCTCTTCTTAGCCATTTTAATGGAGACTATTTTAGCCTATTTCTTTTTACCCTCTTGGGAATATTATTATTAAGGAGGAGGAGGAGGAACTAGACTCATAAAGATTAAAGGACTTCTTTAGTAGAAACTCTTCTTATTCTTCCAAACACTATTTTATTGTTTTGAAACAACAGGAAATTTGCGCCCTCTGCTGGCAAACGTAGACCAACACTCTAGAGTCTAAACCAGATAAGAAGGGAAGATGAGGAGTTGATGCCCTCCAGTGTCTGAAAGCTGGTACTACACTCTAAAAAAACATTTAACCCAATTGTAACCCAGCCACTAGGTCAATAGTGGTCACACCCAGTAGGCTACTGGGTTATTTTACCTACAATTAGTGCGCGCGCGCGCGCACGCACACACACACACACACACACACACACACACACACACACACACACACACACACACACACACACACACACACACACACACAGAGTTTGTTCATCTGTACTCAGATTGAGAAAAATATAATTTACAATTCAAAAGCTTCTTATTCTCTATGCCACTGAAGGCTGTGTTAGAAACATGTGCAGCTCATCAAGAGTCTCAACAAGAACCAAGAAAACAGAGCATGTCACTCCTGTTCTTAGATCTCTACACTGGTTACCAGTAAACTACAGAATAGATATGAAAGTGCTTCTTCTAGTTTACAAATCACTCAATAGCATGGGACCAAAATACATGTCCGATCTCATTCCTGTACATACACTCAACAGGGCTTTGAGATCCCTTGGAAACTATCAGCTGGTAGAACCACGGGTCAGAACAAAACAACGTGGAGATGCTTTAAGTTACTATGCTGCTCACATCTGGAATCAGCTCGTGACCTCAGATGTGCCCCAACCCTAGTGGTGTTTAAATCAAAACTAAAAGCCCTAATGTACTCATCATCATTTTAAAAGCATTGTTTCTTATGTTGTGTCATCTCCACTGTAACCTGCACTGTAACTCAGTCTTCTCCTTTAGCTCTAAACTATAAATCTATCTATGTTTATTTTAATTTGTGTTTTTATGTTGTTTTCGTATCATGTCCTGATAATTGTAAAGCACACTGAATTGCCTCTGTGTTTGAAATGTGCTCAATAAATAAAGCTGCCTTGCCTCATTAAAAAGAGAAGTCACTAATGTAAACAAAAGTCTGAGCTCAGGAGAAGAGAGATACCTGCTAAGAGAGCTGAAGCTCTTGCCCCGTATCTGACTCAATTCCATAGAATAGGCCTGACCACTCACTGGCTTATTTGAGTTTCTCACCAGAAGATGTTTACTATGACCTTCGAGAGGTCTCCGCCCCTATCAGGTTTGCTGAGAGCTCCAACAGTATTGGTACAACGGACTGACTGCTGTCGTTCCCTCCTACTTGGAGTGACCAGGGCAACTTTGGAGAGACTGCATCTAGTGCAAAATGCGGCTGTAAATTTTTCGGTGGGAAAAAAGAAATGTGACCATGTCTCCTTGATCTTGGAATCCTTGCACTGGCTGCCTGTGGATTTCCGGATTCGTCTTAAAGTCCTTTTATTGGTTTAAAACCGTTAAATGGACTGGTTCCTGCATATTTGCAGACACTGATACATCCATGTACACCGGCACGGGCACTCCGCTCAGACAATAGACTCCTACTCACAGTTCCTAGGACTCGTTTAAAGACAAGAGGAGACTGGACTTTTTCTGTGGCAGGCCCGAAACCCTGGAATGAGTTACCCTTTAACGTACGTGCTTCACCAACGATGACAGTTTTTAAGGTCTGGCTAAAGACTTTTTTATTTGATCTGGCCTTTACCCGTGGCTGTTAGTCTGCTTGTATTTTCTTTTATTAGTACAATTTGTATGCTGTTTTTATTTTATTTTTATTATTTGTTTTTATTCTTGTTTTAATCCTTGTTCTGTGATTACTCATACACATCTGCATAGGCGTCATTTTAACCGGGGACGCCAGGGACATGTCCCCGGCAAAATTTGTGATTGGCAGCTGTGTCCCCCCCCCACTTTCAAAAACGCCTGCTGATGAGGATTTTTGTTTTACCAGCTCAGATCTTATACCAGGGGTCGGCAACCTATTCCCATCAAAGAGCCATTATTACCCATTTCCCACGGTAATTTTGGACGGACCTTAATAAGCAGTGACTTAAGTGAAGCAGTCAAAATAAACAGTCAAATGGAAATATATGTAACCTGCCGTTTAACTGTTTTGCCTTCCTGTGAAGATTGCTGCAAAGAGAAACAATTAAACTTGATTAACCCCAGAGCCACCCAGAGAACCAGAGCGCATGCGGGAAGATTCCTCCCACTGAAGCGAGTGTTTTCCAAACCCTGTCTCTCAGAGAGACTTGTCACTTAGAAAATGTTCCCTGATTATGAAACTTTGGCTGAATAGTGCTTGTTCCTGTCTCCAATGTGGCGACACATCCAGGAGCCGTCTGAGGAGAATCCCAGAATCTCACGTCGTCTTCAGCTCAGAAAGCGCCGATATGATTACGCACAAGCGTGACCCGTCAACCCGGTCTCACAGTAAGACCGGGTTGGACCTGTTCAGGTTTACGCAGACAATCTTTACATTTAGAATTGGCATACAGATGTAAAATTAATGCAGTAAAATATAAAGCATTTTATTTAAATATCCATTCATTATTTTACAAGCACAGAGAGCCGCATCAGATGGATGGAAGAGCCGCGGATTGCCCACCCCTGTGCTAGCCAACTTTATTGTCCCCAGCAATTTTTAAACCCCACTCAAGTGTATGGTTATTGTCCCCAGCAATTCTGAAAACAAACTGACGCCCTTGGTCCCAGCAGGTTGGTGGGATGACTATATCAGACTAGAGAGAACCGTTAAAAGAAAACCACCAATTTGGTTTCAGCAAATCCATTTAGTTCAATTTTACATCGAAATGTTTAAAACTAATAAAATGACATGTACGATTCTAAAAAAAGAATGATTCAAACAATAACGTTGTTTTCGTAACCATAGAAACGGATGAACCAGGTATGAAACGTCATGACGTAGAACATGCTAGAACGTACAGCTAGCTTTAGCTTCAGCTTGTTAGCATCGATGAACATGAGTTGTTTTCATAAATCTGAGTGAACGAGAGACCTTTGATCTTTAAGGACTTCATCTGTTTTATCCAAGTAAAAAGTTTGACGTGTTCTCTGAGTTGGTTCTCAGGTTTATAAATACATTTCTGTCCGTTTGAATATTTTTTAAACAGTTTTCACCAGTTTAATGAGTCTTCTGTTTATTTTTATAGAGCCCATTTTAAAACAACTTTATTTGAGCAGTGTTGTGTCTACAAGCTGTAAAAGAATAAATCTTTGGCTGAGTTTAGTGTTTTATTATTAAAGAAGTGTGTTTTTAGAGCTGGTAGAACTGGAGATGCTGATGTGGACAGTTTCACCTGGGCTTCTGTGTCTGGTTGCTAAATCTTCTATTTTATTTGGGTCCTGAGAGGATTTCCTTTTCATCTGATGGAGCAGGCAGTCTGGTTTAGCATCATAACACACACACACACACACACACACACACACACACACACACACACACACACACATTAATATATGATGTTTTAACGTTCACTAAAAGATGTAAGCCTGGAACTCAAGAGGCCATCGGAGCAAACAAGATCCCACCTGAGATGGATGGTGAGAGGTAGAAGATAAACAAGAGACCAAGGAGGGTAGGAAGATGGAGGCAAAACTACAACTACAGTGATGCTTCTGATAATCTGGTAGAGCAGATAGAGCAGGTCTTAGTGAGAAATGGGACGTTTACTTGGTGACATGAGCATAAGCTGGGGTGATCTTTGATCTGTTTGAAAGACAAGGACAATAACATCATCTTCATCATGTCCTTTTTGTTTCACTAACTGTTCTGTCACAAGAAACTGTTCTAAATCCTCTGTAGGAAAGTTTGATTCCAGGTTTAGGAGGAGCTCTGCGTGTCTGTTCGTGTCCTCACGTCCTGCTGGACTGAGCTTCTCTGGGCTTTGTGGTCCTGCAGGAACCAGGAAGGAGCTGAACAGCAGACAACAACAACAATAAATACTAAAATATTAAAGGCTAATAAAATATAGTCTAATTAAACATGTAAATGATTAAACTTAACTTCAATATTTTAACAAGTTACTGTGCTGTTAAATTAAAGCAATAAAGACTCAGATTATTTACATTCAACATAACTTTAAGATTCACCGCAGAACAAAATTACGATGCGTTTGACCGTGACTAAAGAACGGATAAACGTCATAAAAGAACGAGAAGTTAACCAAAAGCGTAAAAGTCAAAGGAGGCTCTAAATCTGTAAAACGTTTATAAAATATTAAAATGAATTTAATTAGAAATAATTTTTTAATCTGACGGTTTCTTTTTTCCTGCATCAAGACAGAATTTATGTTCCACCAACATTAAATGCTGTGTTGATGCAGGTTTTGCTTTACCGTCTCCGGTCGCCCAAAGCAAAAGGCTCTGGTAACGGAACTCTCAGTGATGAGACGGGGTTCGATTCCCTGCAGGGCCCTGCTGCTTATGCCGACTGAGACTACCGCTGTTTCACTACACTTTACCGTCTACATAAAGATAAACTAGGTTCAGTTATTCATTTTAAGGAATTTTGTCATAAATCATCATAAAAATCTAAATTCCTCTAAACAGTGAAGAGCTGTTTGTCATACGTCACTAAAAAGATGTCTTACAGGGCAGCTCATGCCACTAGTACGTCGTGATTAGCTGTATTTTAATCAACTTTGTATTCAATAATTACAGAAAATTGTGTTTACAGTTGCTGCAAAAAGTCTGAACCCTATGTCGGAGTCCTACACACATTTTAAAGCCATGATATGAAATGCTTTCATATTTTTAAATTTTCTTGAGCTAGTATGTGCTAAAATGGCCGTTAACAGCAGTGGTATTAAGTTCCCAGCCTGGAGGGCCGGTATCAAGCACGTTTTAGTTTTAACTCTGTTTCAACACACCTGATTTCAACCAGCAGGTGACTAACTCCTTAGCATTCCAGCGTCCCGCCCGAGGGACAAAACCCCATTGCGTTAATTAAACCTGGAAATTTACGGGGTTAAGCTTCTGCAGAGCCTGAACTGCTGCACAGGTGATTAAACCACTGAATCAAGCATATTGGAGCGGAGAAACCACTAAAACTTGCTGGATACTGGCCTTCCAGGACCGGAATCAAATACTCCTGTTTTAGAGGGTTAATGAACAGCCACCTAGCCCATATCGCACCCCTATGGCCAGAATATTCTACTTGCAACTTCAGACTGGCAGTTCACTCTGTTGGGACTTAACAAAATGTTGAGCTGACATACCTGGAGCTGCAGTCTGCTTCCAGCACATTTCCTGCATGTTTTAAATCACGAACGCAGCTGATTTATAATATGTTTATTAGGGATGAGCCGGATACTCATTTCAGACGAGTATCCGGTACGGATAAAGCATTTTTGATGAATACGAGCATGAGACGAGTAAACCTCGGAAATATCTGTAATCGTGCTGAAGGAAAATCCTCATTGGTTAACTGACTGTCTTCACTCTCTGTGATTGGCCAGTCACATAGAGCGCCTGCCCCTCCCTACACACAAAACTCTCTAGCCGGCCGGGAGCGCAGTCCGTCCGTCTCATCCACGCACACACACACACACACACACACACACACACACACACACACACACACACACACACACACACACACACACACACACACACACCACACTCACACCCACTCACACAGTAACGGATCTCGCTGTGCTTGCTTCACTGTTGCTCACGTTTCTTCAGTTTTCCTATAGGTTTTCTTCAGCTCGCCTTTTTCTCAGTTGGATATTTAAAGTTACTTTTTTCGTAACTAACTTACATGGTGCATTTGACAAGACAGAGTTGACGTGCTGCATTAACTCNGTTACACATTTTAAATTTTAATAGGGGAAGACTGCAGGAGGGAGCAGTAAAATACAGGGGGTCCCCTGCAAAAACTAACTTTACGAGTCTGATGAAACTTGCTGGTATTCCCGCTGCTTCTTCGGTAAACAGCGCCAACAAAAACAAAGAAACTTGGGATCTTGTTGGCGTGGCGGTGGGATTTAAGGGAAACGCTGTATGCCCTATAGACTTCTCAACGAGCTGCAGTATTTCTCCGGTCAGATCTGTCTCCGAGTTCCACGAGCGGTCAGCCCGCAGCAGCGAGGCGCCGCATCAGTCAGCCTGCCCGGCCTGACCGCTGGGGATTACCGGATGAAAGAATGGAGCACAGAAGTGTCCCCCCAAACGGCGCGCCCCGTCATCTTTCAACCCATTTTTATCTTAAATGCACTGGGTTTTACCCTATTACCATCTAAATATGCCCTATTAATTATTTTACCGTATTTTACATTTAAATTTCATGGTTAAACAGTACATGCTACATGTTAAACTGATAGTTAGCTAGCTACTTCGGTAAACTCAGCTAGTTTAAAGGCAGCAGTGACATAAAATACAAATATAGATTTTAACTTACCGAAAAAAATGAAGTGGAGACTCCTTGGACGCTCTATTAGTGCAATTAATACCACAGCAAGTCATTTTGTCCAACAATTGCACCAGTATTATCCAAAACAGAATTCACAAGCACAGAGACTCAAAATCCCGACACAGTTTCCAGGAGAGACCGAGGCTGTACTGAGGCCTTTCCACGGAGCTAGCTATGTGGTCACGTGGGTCTGAGGCGGCGGTCACGTGTGTCGGATGCTCATTAATTATACAGAATTTTAGGCTTTCAATACACTTAAACAGAAGAGTGAGAAAAAAATTCACCCCCCTCAGAGTTGTCATGAGTATAAACTAGATAATTTAAACAAAAAAACATTTTTTGAACCAGGCTGTAAACATGTTTATTTCTGCTGTGAAAATGGCATTTTTAACATGGGAGTCAATGAGGATTTGCTCGCTTCTGGTACCAGCCCCCAGCGGATGAGGGTGGAACTGCAATTTTTCTTACTTCCGGGATGGGACCATTTTTAGAGCGGCATTGTGGGGGCTTGGTTCATACCCTATGAAAACCAACACCAGGCAGAAAAAAACTGTAGAAATCACACCAAATAAAACTGAAACACAAATGAAAGTATGCACATTTGCACTAACATTGTTCCTGTTGTGTTTCTATTTTCTATTTCTTCTTCATTTTTTGCAATGTTTCTGTCATTTCCTCAGTCTGCGTCACCACGTATCTTCAGGTGTCTGAGTTAGATGAGAAGTGACTGCAGTGTCTCCAGGTGTCACTGATGGAAACAGGGTGATGACTCTCCTTAATGGACAGCCTGCAGCAACTTTCATCCAGACGCTCATTTGCATTGAAATGCAAAACTTGTTTGTGTGTGTGTGCGTGTGTGTTTGCTTTTGGATTTGTGGAAATATAATATATGAACAGTTTTTCTTCAGGATTTCTGCAACTATGCTGTGTTCTGTATCACATGTGTTTTTGTCAATGCCTGTGCATATATGTGTGTTTTGGTGGTGTAAGTTAGTAAAAATGCTAACTGGTATGGACACACACACAAACACACATATAAACACACGTGTCTCACAAGGTGTCAGCTTGAAAATTGGTTTCTCTCCTCTGGGCTGACAGAGTTGACAAGCCCTTTATGAGAGGCATAAACAAGACTGCTTTACAGCCTCCCAATTCTTTTTCCATGTTTTCAACTTAAAGATTCCAATCTCCTTTTAAAGTGATTCACGTCATGCATTTTCACATTGGAGGCTTTTTTCCCCACTGACAGTCACCCCAGATTAATCGATTACTTCAGATTATTCATTTATCTGTTTATTTATTTGCTATTGTACTAGAACATAAATGGGTGATTGGCAGTGAAGCATCTGATTGTAGAGAGATGATGCAACCAGATTCCATACATAGGATATGCTCAAAAATTACATAAGAACTTTAAAAAATTCACTACAAGTAAAAGTCTCATGATTCAGAACTGCAACCAAGGCTGTCTGCCAACATCTGATTTATGCACAGGTGCAAGAGCTCATTCTGCAAAAGCAAATCCAGTGCACATGCAGGGAATTTCAAACAGCACCCTAAAAAATATAAATATGGGTATAAACAAAGTCTGGTTGTTTCTGTGCAACTGCAAGCAAGACTTGCTGACCCTCAGTCAATCAGCTTTGAACTTTAAGTTTCACGGCTGTATCAAATCTTAACTGGAGAAAAAAGAACAGTTTTTATTTTATTTTAAAAATGTCTTAAACAAATGCTTTTTAAACTGAAAAGAAAACACAAGTCATTACAAAATCCAATTTTGTTGTAATTACCTAACCTTAACTTTGACCCATGAAGACATTCTTCGTCATTAGCAGAAAAGGAAAATGACATATTCTTCACAGTTTTCATGTCTGTATTACTTAATCAGCATTCTAGGCTCACTGGTCATTTTTAAAAGCATATTTTAAGGTTGATTTAATAGTTGTGAATCTGCATGAGGAGCATGAATGTGTGTTGAGTTTGAGTGTATGTGTGCAGCTTTGAGGTGCTCATGCCTGTGAACTCCTGCATATGTGTGTTCATCTCTCTATCCATCAGTAATGAACAGCCAGTTAATGAAGGAGCCTTTGCTCTTTCTATTCTACCAGCCAGGAAATAATTACCTTGTGTCTGAAGCCATTTTCCATTTGTACCCCACTCAATGGCTTCATTTAGATGCCATCTCACTAAAAATCTAATTCTTTCTCATCATTTCTTTTACTCCCTTATGTCTTTTTCTTACCATTTTCCCACACTGGTGTAACGTGAGGAAGTATGGGTTTCTGTGCCAAAAGTTGTATTTGCCCGGCTGGGTCAAAGCTGGGTCACGCAGCACCTTCACCCACAGATTAAGACCTAAGCTGCCAGCAAGTCTGAAGGACTCTACAACATCCAACACCTGCATCTCCAGAAGAAGGACTTCACACACAGCCTAGTCATAATAAAACAGAGTCTTAAGCTTTCTTTGTTTATTAATGTTAAATAATCATTTGATCACTTTGCTCATTATAAATGTATTTTAATCAAATGAATGATTATTATGCTTTGGGTAATCATAATGAACTATAATGAATCAGTATACTTAATTAAATCATGTTTTTGAAGATGTTTAGCGATGACCTTCACACCTGCTCATACAGGGCCGGATCCACAGTAACTTCAAAACACATTTGCTCTGACGCACAACAAGGTTGCTTTGGGAAGAGAAGTTTTTCGGTAAGGTGTTAGAACAGAACGGAGAGAGCAGAAGTGCGGAACGAGCGCCAGGGGGAAAGGAGCCTCAGGCTCCTGTTCTCCCACCACGCTATTTCTGTCAAGCCAGACAGAATAGCTGAAATGCAACCCGCTAACGCAGACTCGTCCCAGAGTCTTTTGATTTCTGAGTTAATTTAAACTTGAGAGAGCGCATCTGCCGAAATGCTTCAGCAACGTGTACCGAGGTCAACTCTGGACTGGACCGTCGCACACCTTCGTCTTCTCTGTCAGCCAAGGTGTCATCTGGAGAACACATCCTCCTTCGAGGTCCGGACCTAAAAGAGGGTCCTAAGTGCGGTGAGGCAGAACATGACCAGATAGCGTTCTGATGCTGTTTTTCTAATAAGAACTAAAGTTTAATTGCAAAACATCATTTTTCACTCAGTTCACCTTCTCTCTCCCTGAAGCAATCTCAGACACCTGCATGCATGCATTCATAATTCCATCATCCTCAATCTTAGCACATCCAACACAAGGTCTATTTGAGTAAGCTTAAAATATCAACTGTTAAAGATTGTCCAACAAGGTTGCCAATGTTGATTGTTTTTTCTATGATTGTCATTTCAAATTGTTAGTTTAAATTGAAGAATTAAATCTCTTAAAATTTAAACTTGCCTTTTCATTGAACTGAAACACAGACAAACGGATATGATCGTCAGTTTATCGATGAAAACAACCTTTGAGTCTTCTTATCTCTATAACATTTGGTTATTAATTTGTTAAAATTAATATTCCAGATTATTATGTAGAATGTTTCATCTTTCATAAAAGAGCCAACGACCATTACGCTACACTGGTCTTGCTTTAAATATGATTAATTAATTACTCTATGGAATGTTGACTGATCATAAAAGAGATCTGATCTCAGTTTACTAATTGATTTAATCAAGTATTTTGTTTACATTTCTAGGTAAAAAATATGGAAAATACCAACAATACGGAAATAAGAATTGCAGTACAATAGATTTAAAAAGAAATGCACGAAAAAAAAATATAGGGATGATTCACGTGATATGAAACAGCGCCTTCTTTTGGTACCATTGAGTTTGGTACCCATCCTTCATTAATGGGAACTCGCGAGATAGCAATTTGTCAAGATAGACAGCAGCAAATGCGGAAGAGCATAATTGTCAATCGCTGCGGGCGAGATGTAAACAGAGCAAGCAGCATGTTGAAATGAAAGCGCTCTAATGTTTGAGTCCACTTCACTAAATGCAATGGCTGACTGGGTGATGATGACAACACTGACAGGGTTCTAATTGAGTTATTTTCATCTTTATCTGCAGGTAAATTAACTGTTTAAAATAACGTTGGATCGTTGGACTTTAGCTTCCTTAGCTAGCAGCTTATGGTGTGTTTGCTTTCTCCTTGGTATTCAGAAACTTCGACTACAAGTAGATAGAGAAAGTGCTCTAAAGTTCGGCTTCACTTCACTAAATGCGATGGGTGATTGCGTGATGATGACAACACTGACAATGATCTAAGTGAGACATCATCATCCTAATCTGCTCCAGCAGGCAAATAAACTGTTTAGGATAACGTTAGCTTGATGCTTTAGCTTCCGCAGATACGCTTTCTTCTCTGTACTCAGAAATTCCAACTTCCAAGCAGGAAAAATCAACTGTTTGAAAACCAATGGCAGAAGTAAGGAAGATGCACAGTAAATTTAGGTCAGAGTAAAGATGTTTGCATCAGTTTAATTTCCAGTTTATAAAACTACAAAGATCCACCCATCACACAATTTGTCCAGAGGGGAAAACAGAGGAAAAGGAGTACATGGAGCTGGGTTTTAGTTTGTGAGACATCACATTGTTAAAATACAAACAGTTGTATGGTATTGAAGTTAGTTTTAGTTTTAGTTTCATATGTAGTTTATAATACATGATCTCCTCATCAGAGCTATTCCAGAGGGCATAGAAGAGGATTTTTTTGTATCATTTAGAAACTGTTGTGGTTTAAGGTTATTATATTGAAGAATTTTGTGTAACGCTACGATGATAAAATACAAAACAGTTGTATGTTATTTATCATAATTTTTTCAAATATGGGTATAAATTGATAAAAAATTAATTAAAAATATATTTAATTAACAATTAAACTCTCAAAATGATTGGAAATTGGTACTTTTATACTTTATATATATATATATATATATATATATATATATATATATATATATATATATATATATATATATATATATATATATATATATATATACTCCCTTTCACTCTCCGCTGGTGGTCTCATCCTTCCAAGTCAAGGTCCTCTACCAGGAGCTTGAGGGTTCTGTGAAGTATCTTAGCTGTTCCTAGAATGGCATTTTTCTGGACTGAAATGTTTGATGTTTTTCCTGGGATCTGCTTTAGCCTTCCATTCTGGGGGTTACTGCCCTGAGTGCCCCGATGAGCACGGGCACCACCGATGTCTTCACTCTCCAGACTTTCTCAAGTTCTTCCTTGAGGCCCTGGTACTTCTCTAGTTTCTTGTGTTCCTTTTTCCTGATGTTGCCGGCACTTGGTATTGCCACATCAACCACAACCACTGTCCTCTGTTGTTTTTTTATAATTATAATTATATCTAAAAATTTCGATTTTGTTTAAATTGGTTTATGTTAAAGGAGTATGGGGCAGGATGAAGAAACGAAACTCATTAGCGACGCACTCGGCGCTGTGAGTAACTGCAGCCCAGCACGAGAGCGCGCACAAACTCTTCTTCAATAGAAAAAAAAAAGTTTCACAGTGATGTACGGCCAGAGCGCGGCTTGAACAAGGCACCATGTCGAGTGATGAAGTAAGTAACATTGTTACTTTAGTCTAATATTGTAAAAGTCCATGACAACATTAGCTTTTTAATTTAGCCATGACACTCGTGATGTAAAGCAAGTGATGAGATTTTAACCATGATGAATTGCTCACTTCAGACGGGGATCTTTCCTGCTGCCTTTAAAAGGGCGGTGGTGAGGCCCCTGTTGAAGAAGAGCAATTTAGATTTTAACAAATTAAACAATTATCGACCGGTATCCAACTTACCATTTTTAAGCAAAATTTTAGAAAAGTTGGTTTTAAATCAACTAAATGATTTTATAAACAAATAATGTCCTAGAGAAATTTCAGTCTGGTTTTAGGGTGAACCACAGCACCGACACGGCTCTTCTGAAGATTTTAAATGATTTTAGAGTAAATTATGATAAACGGAAGTTGACAGTGTTGGTTCTACTGGATCTAAGTGCTGCCTTTGATACAGTAGACCACACTATTCTTTTAACTCGTTTACAACAGATCGGCCTCTCTGGTGCTGCACATAGATGGTTCACATCCTACCTCACAGACAGGACTTTCATGGTGAGTTTGGATACCTGTTCCTCTAGGGTCCATGGGATTACATGTGGTGTGCCCCAGGGTTCAATTTTAGGCCCAGTGCTTTTTAATCTTTATATGCTCCCTCTTGGCGGAGTCATCAGGAGACACGGGGTTAACTTTCACTGTTATGCTGATGACACACAGTTGTACATCTCCGTGTCTCCGGATGACTCTCGGTCAATGGATGCACTTTTTAACTGTATTTTAGACATCGAATCCTGGATGGCAGAGAACTTTCTCCAGCTCAACCAGGACAAAACTGAAGTTTTAGTCATTGGTCCTGAGGCCCAGAGAGAGAAGCTTTTACCGAAATTACAATCTCTGTCTTTTAATCCATCTGAACAAGTGAAGAACCTGGGTGTGATTTTTGACTCTGAGCTGACTTTTATCCCACACATTAAAAATATCACAAAAATAGGTTTTTATCATCTAAAGAACATCGCCAGAGTCCGCCCCATTCTCTCTCGGGCCAATACGGAGACGTTGATGCATGCTTTTATCACCAGTAGGATAGATTACTGCAATGCCCTGCTTTCTGGTCTTCCCAAAAAGAGCATCTCAGGCTTACAAATTTTACAAAATTCGGCAGCACGTGTCCTGATGAAGACCAGGAGGCGGGAGCACATGACACCAGTTTTAGAATCATTGCATTGGCTCCCCGTATGTTTCAGGATCAATTTTAAGGTTCTTCTAATGGTTTTTAAGTGTCTTAACGGTCTTGGGCCTTCTTATCTATCAGAACTGCTTTTACAATATGAACCCTCGAGGACTCTGCGCTCCTCTGGCAGGCGTCTCCTGGTCATCCCTAAAGTCAGGACACAAACTCACAGCGAGGCGTCCTTCCAGTGTTATGGCCCTCGCCTCTGGAACGAGCTGCCAGAGGACCTCAGGGCCGCAGAGAACTTTCATGTTTTTAAGTCAAGACTCAAGACCCATCTTTTTAGGTTAGCTTTTATCTAAATATTTTCTACAGTTTTATTTCTTGTTTTACATGATTATATTTTATTACTTGCTTTGCATGTTGTATATGATTATATTTTAGCACAGTTTTATTATTTAAATTATTATTTTACTGTTTATATCATTTTATTTATTACTTATTTTCTAATTTTTGTCATTTATATTAGCTCTTTTATTACATTTTTACTCATTTTAATCCAGTGTTTCCTCTATGGGGGCCCTCTGCCCCGGGAGCGGTGGTCGACTGTAGCTTCCTGGGCGCTCTATAGGTGGGGGTCTTTGCTCCCCCTCCACTGAGCGCCCTGACTTAGTGTGGAAGACCTGATGCTGCCGGGACAGACGGCTCCTCTGATGGCGTTTCCTTGCGTTACCATACTTGGCTCATCTGGACTCAGCCTAATATAATTTTTACTTGTGTGTGTGTGTGAGTCTGTGTGTGTGTGCGTGTGATTGCATATGTTTGTTAATGTTTTTAACCTGTTATGGGAATCTGGGGTCATTTTGTAAAGCACTTTGAATCACACTTTGTTTGCAAAGCGCTTTAGAAATAAAATTTGATTGATTGATTGATTGATTCCTTCCTATGAAATATTCATAAGCCAGTTTTGTGACTGGCGAGCAAGACAGTAACATGATGCTACTTTATTAGCATAAGGCTTTGTGGCTGCAGGTGATTTCTGATGTTTTTAGACAAATTACAGTTATTTTGCACTAAGCTTACTAACAAGCTAATGTTATTGTTTTTGGATCATGTAAGAACATCCAATTTCAAGTCACTGATATTTGTGAAACCAATTTCATTACAGGACAGGCATCACAACAATGTAAATGTTTAGTTAAAAAAATGCATCAAATAAAATCATAATATCAAGAAAACCTACAGGGTAATACAGTAATTTTTATCATTACTGTCATTGATTTTCAGGAATTCACATTGGAAGGAGTGATGGAAGACAGTTCAGATGAGGAGTATGTGCCTGAGCCTGCCACAGACTATGATGTGTCATGGGAAAGTCTGAGACCAGGGGCTAAAGGAAAGGGGAGAGGAAAAGGTCGCTCCGAGGGTCGGGGAAGGACACGCTCAAGGGGTGAGGGCAGCAGGTCGAGGTCCAGAGCTCCTTCAAGAGGACCAGGGTGCCGGGGCAGGCAGCGAACATCAGCTTTCAGAGAAGAGGACCGAGACCGGCTTGCACAGCTGAGAGCTGCCAGTATAGCTGAGATGCAGGTTGGTTGTAGCCATATGTGTAAAAAAAATAAAATAAAATAGAGAGATGCCAAAAACTAAAACATCACTCACTGGAGATATGAATCTAGTCATGTAAACATATGTTCTTTAATTTCTAGACAGCTTTACAACACCTGAGCCAGGAGGAGAGAGATTATATTCTCGAGAGTGGTGACCCGTCTTCCAGGGGTGATGCTGGATATCCTGGAGTTTCGGCAAGAGACGCCAGGACACCATCTTCCTGATCGAGGGCAGCCTGTGTGGTGCACTTGCCAGAACTGCCGACGCATGCCTACACAGATTGAAAATCTGTGCTGTAGGCAGGTTCTGGAGCTCTGTCTAAGCAGAAGTGCTCACCTGGAGCTATACTGCTTGGATGAGGGCACACTGCGTCTAGTGAGGATGACCTGGAACGACATCTTCGCCTTAGAGGACAACCAAGATGTGGGCACAGACGACCGACAGTTTCGTTTTGCTGCGTATCGTCAGTTTACAGTCTGGCAACATGGGCGTCTGGGAAGAGGAAGTCGGAGACCAATTCCAAGCTGCTGTGTTCTACGTATACGGGAAAACTTCCCTGATCCATTTGGGAATTACACTGGCTACAAAGAAGCACCATTTAGGGTTGCAGACTAAAAATCCTAACCGTTTATCTACAACTACAGTAGTTCCAAAACAGCACAATACCTCAAAATATCTTTAGCTGAAGACAGCATTTCACCCAAAAATAAACAAACTGTTTGTGCAATATATTTATTTTTATTTATATACAAAAAAGTTCTGTTATTTGCATTTGTACATAGTATTTTTTTTATTTCTAATAAATCTGTGTGCATGAAAGAAGTCATTCCTGTCTTTTTATGCTTCACGTAGCTGGGGCCTTTATGGAGAGAGGAGAACAGCAGCATTAGATCATATAGCAAGGCTCCATCCAATCTGGTAACTGTCATTTCAACTTGACCTTGGCACAACAGAAAAGTGATGTGTTGTGCAGGTAGTGTGAACATTACAAATAGTTCCAGACTTATAAATTAATTACTGGTGTTCTTCTGTATATTCTTACTTGGTGACTCATAATTGTCTTCTTTTTTCTTATGTAACACAGTTTGGGTAGATGTTTTTTTCCATTTATATGCAGGCAGCAGAGGGACAATGTCGCCATCTGCTGCCTGCATATAAATGGAAGCGACGTCTCGAACAGCTGGCGACTCTGACGAAGACGTAAGTGATCCGACTGAAACATGACAGGTAAAAATACATCTACCCAAACTATGTCAAATAGGAAAAAAGAAGACAATTACTGGTGTATTATAATTGGTGATACATCCAAAACTGCACAAAGGTGCAGCAGATGGCTTGTGAGACTGAAAATTTTATGCTGAGGTTTTTTTTTTTTTACCAGTACAACAATAAACATAATTAGAATTGAGCTGACAAGAAATGTGGGATTTTGGTGAATGACACACCTGTCCTCTGCGAATTTGTGTCTGGACCAGTTCTGCAGTGGGGGGTGCCACAACTCCAGCTAAATTCCCAAGATTTCTTGGGTCATCTGGGTTGCGTTTTGCCTTTCTTGGGAGCGCCCCTCCATCCATACGTTTTCTGAGGATGCAACGCTGAAGTTCAGGGATGTAGCTGTAGTCTTTGGCAACCTTGACCACTTGTACGCGGTAATTTTGTGAATTTTTGCTGTAGAGCCGCTTGTATCTAAAAGACAAGCATTACAGGATTTACTGAAGGTCCACCTTTCTACATTTTCATTCAATGACACAAATATTTTACAGTAACAAATCCAACAACTTATTTTGAAGTACAGATCATATTCAGTTGCCTTGAAGATAAACAAAACTATTAAGACTTACGACTTCTCATTTGTCCAGGTTATATAATCTGGTCGGTGGTTGTGGTGGTTGTAATCCAATGCAGCAAGAAGGCACCTGGCTTCGTAGACAGGAGGAGAGAAGACAAACCTGTTTTGCATGGAGAGGGGGGACGAGATGTATAAAAATTGAACCACATAATTTTCAAGGGCCTTATTTTGCTAGGACATAACACATGCTAGATATTTCTATTTGTCATTCATAACCTGGAAAATGTAATTATTTCAGTTAGTAATTATAACAAATAATGTACAAATCGATTCTAAATAAAATTATCTTTTTCCAGCATACATGAGAATGCAGTTCTGGAAACTCTCCAGTTCTGAAGTTGACCTGTAAAATAAAACAAAAGCTACAACTTTATAGATTATTAGGAATCACACTTTTGATTGTCTTTTCACCCACAATTGTCATTTCTATATGTAAATTGTCAGCTTTGATATTGACACTTTAGCTTTTTTGCTTATGAAAATGTTATTAATATACCTAAAGGTCAGATACTTGGTGACATCCTTCAACCAGCGTCTGTTGAACATGATTCGTTGAAGAGCCTCGTGTGGTGGAGATCCTGGCACCATGAGCTCTTTATCACAGGTCGTTGCATCAAGTGGTCCATGGTTACATTTGCCACGGGTCCATTCATGCTTCCCTGTGACATGGTGAATCACACCCACCCACATGTCCTAACAGAAAAAATAAGTTTTATTTGAAAACTTAACATTTTTTTTTACCAACATTCACATTGCTATTGAAATACGTAAATTTCATGCACTTTCTATATTGGGCCAGAATTTGGTGACTTTTTGGATATGCTAAGACCCCCTAAAGGCCCTTCAAAGACACGGAAGAAAAATAAAAAATAAATAAAATAAAATAATAATAATAAACAGAGCAGATACAATAGGCCTTCGCAGCTTCGCTGCTCAGGCCCAATTATGTCAAAGTGCATTGTTGTCTTGTGGTCCAAAAGATGTCACAATACTTACATTAAACATATCACGATGTTGTGCTTTCTGGCAAATGTACCAAAATTGGTTGACGATGTCCTTCAGCCACACAAGTAGGATGGAATTTCCCTTTAGAATCCCAGCCTGTGAACAAGGATAAAACAACAATTCCATCTTTTAGTTCTTTTTAAAACATAGAAGGTTTTATTTACCTGAAACATTTCGTTTGTGGCTGCAAACTTCGTCAGGCTGACGAAGTTTGAACCATTTTCATCCAGTTCTATTCTGTTATGAAAACAATAAATAAAAATAGAATTAATATATTGTTATAAGACTTTGGAGTTTAAAAAAGTGTGTAGATAAGAAGGCATTGCAACTCACACACTGTTGAGTAAGTTGTTTGCTTGGTCTTCATCAATTTGGACTGCATCCGTAGCTAGATCCATGGATTTGAAACTACAGACAACACAATAATATTTGTTGTACGTAAAGATAAATACTGGAACTTACCTGAAATGGTACTGATTCTAAAGAGATAAATGTGGAGCCTAATACATCTGTCATTAATTCTTTCTGCAAATAAAAACAATCTGCCGTGAATTGACACTACACAAAATAAATATATATAATGACCTATATTTGCTTATCTATTGTGTTTTTATCTTTTTTGCACATAGTACAGCAGTAATTTCCTGCAAAAATGGCAAGACTTCTCATGAACAAATTTACCTTTCTTCAAAAGGATCCAAATCTTGGTCATCAGCTAAGGCCTCAACACCAGCCATTAGAAAATCTTCCCTGTAAGATAATGTCAGAAGTGTTTGGTGGTGTGATGTTAGTTCTGAACCAAGTGTGGATATGCAAGGTGTAATTTAATGTATGAAATATCATAGCACAAAAACGTGAATATTTGTTTTACAGAAAAGATCCTAACCCCTCAGACACGCCTGCCTCCAGAGGGTTATTTATAGCAGTGCCTGAAGTGGAAAAAAAGTACTGATACTCTTAAAAAATGTCAGACCGGAATAGGGTGGGCGGTGGATTGATTGATTTCTGCTGCGGGGGGGGGGGGGATTCTTTTTACCAGCGGCGGAAGAGCCCCTCTGACCTCATGTAGATGGAAACTGCAAGTAGCTTTTGTTTAGCTGAAGATTATTTTCAGTAACTTTAGAGATTACCACTAGCTCTTATGGCACACCATGCCGGCAATCAGCATAATACTGCCACCACGGTGTGTCTTATGAACGCGACATGGTGATGCAGGAATTTAGCGAAATTTGTTCCGCTACACTTGGTAATAATATAACCGCAACGGCTGACTTTTAAATGCATATTACACCTTGGCGCAACAGAAGGAGGTGTCATGATCACATGTAGAATTCCTGCCGAGCTCTGGCCAGCAATTATATTGAAAATGAAAACACGGGCAGTAAGTTTCGCTTTTGTAAACAGAATCAGCTGAGATGATAAACTGGAGGGATGAAGGGCTCCGGGAGCGTCAGTTACAGCTTGAGGTCAGATTACCACAGACTGCAAAGGGCATGGGAAGGACCGCCACCTTAAGAAACGGCTTGTCGGAAAAAACTAACAAGTAAGGCTTTGATCACAGCCAATAGCAGGAGTTCAACCACCAGCTGGTTTAACTACCAAGTGGTTCCTGAGCGCAGCCGTGTCTGCAGCTCGCCGCTCTCCCAGGGTATGGGTCAAATGCAGAGAACGAGTTTCATGCATCTGTGTGTGACGACCAACGGGACCTGATTCCTACTTATTTAGGATACTGTTAAGTTTCTTAGCACCTCTGTCAAGCTATGTTGTTTTTGTCATTGTGCTGTTTACACCAAAGCTCTTCTTTACTCTCCCATTTCATTGCATTATCATTATGTCATTCTGTTGGCGGTCAGAGTGCAATTGGTGATCAGTCATTTTAGTGTTGTTGCATGAGATGGAATCAATGAAAGGTCAAAGATCGTGGCCCTAACGCATTCTCTATGTCTCCGTTTGGATCATGATCCAACAATCCATCCATCCATCCATCCATCTTCTCAGCCCGCTTTGTCCTCGTTGGGGGGGGGGGGGGGGGGGGGGGGGGGGGCTGGTGCCTACCTCCAGCAGTCAACGGGCAATTAGGCGGGGTACACCCTGGACAGAGAGTCAGTCCATCGCAGGGCTGATCCAACAATCCTTCTCAGGGAATGAGTCATGCTCACATGCAAGTCAGACTGTTTTAGCTCAGGCTGACAGCATTCCTCACAGCTAACATAATGGCCCCTAATCAACTCAAGGACAGATGATAATAAAATTCATTTATATACGTCATTAAAATCATAAAATGGATAAAAGAAGTTAATAGTGAAGATGACTAGAATGAAGTACAGAGTGATTTTCCTAAATCCCTTTTTAATGTATATTAGTTTGAATCAGACCCATTTTTCTTCACAATGGATCATATTTGGGTCTCATGTCGTCCACACTGCTGTATTAATATTTTACACAATTTCAATCTATTTTAAAGACTTTGTATCACACTCTCTGTAATTACTATT
Organism: Nothobranchius kuhntae; assembly: GCA_006942095.1. Lineage (NCBI taxonomy): Eukaryota > Metazoa > Chordata > Actinopteri > Cyprinodontiformes > Nothobranchiidae > Nothobranchius > Nothobranchius kuhntae. The sequence goes on from SSNQ01034039.1 coordinate 117,056, forward strand.
TTTCAAACCCAATTAAAAATTAATCACTGTGAAGAATTGTATTTTGTACCTCACTAAAGAGACTCACTTTGTTCAATACAAGACTGTTTAACAGGTTTCACATCAGTGAGGATGAAAAAGAAAAATAAAGCGTTTGATATTACCAGATGCTGGAGCTGCAGCTTTTTTAGCTTCATATGGATACAGTGTGAAAGTTTGTGTTCATTTAAATTCAACTTTAATAACCATTATCTATTCATTTTTGGCAGCATATCAAAGGTCAGATGATGGTAGTAACAGATCAAGGAGGAAAAATTTTAAATCTTTCTGCCTGGTAACTTTCCAGGTCTTCTTCGGAAACCCCATGGTCTCCATAGGCTAGAAAGGATTTGTAATCCATCCAGGAAGTTCTAGGTCACCTTAGAGTTCTAGTGCCGTGTGCCCAGAAAATCTTCTGATAGGGATGGCTGGAAGCAATCTTAATCACATGCTAGACCCACCTTATGGCATTTTCACATCTGGTCCAGTCTTGGTAGTGTAACGCCCAGAACACACCAGATGCGGAAGCGTGACTATGTGCCACAAAGCACCGTGGAACGACGAGCACTTCTAATCGGCGCCCTTGTCAACCTACACTCTCGGTCACATCAGCTGCGAAGCGCCGCGAAGGCTCACGCCGTGCAGCGATAATTTCGGCGTGAGCTCTTAATTTTTTCGTGAGCTGTGAGTGAGCTGCATCAATTCTGGCAGGAAGTCAAGCACAAACAGAAGAGGCAGGTGGGTAAATAAAATAAAAGTGTCTACCGTATTTTCCGGACTGTAACCCCCAAATTCCACTACCTCCGCTCTGCTCCGGTCCGCCCCCGCCTTCCGCAGCCGCTTGCTTCCGAACTCAATTTTTACTGGTACCCGCTCTACAACAGCTCCGCTCCGGTGCGGAGACCTGAGGTGGGCAAACAAGCATGTGCGGGATTTTCGAGATCTTGCGATACAGTCCGAGCAATAAACGTGGAAGTTAGATCCAAACACCCGTTGTGTGGGAGAAGCATCGAAATGAACTGTTTAATCTGCCCATCATTTGTGTTGAGAGATCAGCAGTGTTTGGATCAACAAAGTGTGACTACTTTGATAGTGGAAACTGTATTTATGGCTTACTTTTGTGCATTTAAACTTCAGCCGCCATTGATAGTTGTTAAAAGTTGTTAAACCTGTGCATATGAAACAAAAAACACCTTTTGTTTATCGATTTATTGTGAAAAACGGAAGTTGTGCTTGCTCCTTTTCCTGTTGGGCGATTGTGATTTCTGTCCATTGACTGCGGAGGTGCTCTGGTGTCCGGCGAAAATAGAATCGATTCTATTTTTGCCGGACGCCGGAACAGAGGGCGGCGCACTGCGCCGCACTGCCGGAGCACTGCCACAGTAGTGGAATTGCTCTGATTGACTACAACGGGACCGATTTTGCTCCGGCGTTTGTGTCGGAGCGGAGTGGAGGTAGTGGAATTTGGGGGTAAGCCGCTACTTTTTTCCCACGCTTTGAACCATGTGGCTTATAGTGAGGTGCGGCTTTACTTAAGATTTTCCTTCACCTGCCAGGGGGCACTTTAGCAGAAAGTGAAGCAGGTGGAAGTCAAAAGTAGAAATCGAAGAAAGTGCTCATTTTAATTTAGCACATGCAAGCAGCCGGCACAATGAAGAATTTATAGCTGAACCTTTCACCAAGATTGATAGTGTTGTTGTTAATATATACTTGACATTTCACTTTAAAGAACAAGTCATATAAAAAGTAATTTTCTAAAAGTGTTATCCAAACTACTTTTAAACAGAACCCGTCTCAGCTTAAAAAAAAACTATCACATGACAACCCAGAGCAATATTTCTAACAATTGCACTTTGTCATTGACAAACACATAATATTTAACAAACACAACAGACCTGCTGTTCAGAAGTGTAGGGGCTGCATTCAAGTTGGCTGCCTAGGTAAGAAGTTTGTTTTTCAGAGTCATGTACCTGGAGCATGGTTTTGGGCGGAGTGTATCAAGACCCACAAAAAGTCTTTGAAAAACTTTAAAAGTTCTGACAAGTTTGGTAGGATACTGGAGGTTCAGGGCATATGTCAGACTGAGAAGCATGCTGCATGCTTTGGCTAGGCTGCAAAGATTAGTGAGCACTGGCAATCCCTCGATGATTATTCCTACAGCATCTGGATCATGGCAAATGTAGATCATCATGCTGCGCAGTTTTAGGTCCTCATGCACACTGGTCTCTGGGCTTCCCTTACTGACAAACAAAGACAACGGCAAAACATCTCAATAATAAAAGTAACACAAATACCAAAATCATCAGTTCCTGACTTTGTAACCAGAATTATTTGTGTCTCAGTAACGCTATTTTCTATGGCATTTTTAATGCGAATGCTGAATTACCTGAAGAGCTAACATTAAATAAATTAAAAAAGCTTTAAATTGTGTGTGTTCATCTACATCAGCGGTACTCAATAGGCCACTCGCGGGCCACATCCGGCCCGCAAGCCCTCTCTTTGTGGCCCCCGAACCCTGCAAACTCTTGTGTATTTTCTGTTTACTGTGTAATCTGTGATCCAAAACAGCAGATGTGTTCTGACCATTTGTTTCCATGTAAAATCTAACCAGCTCAGTGCCTAGTGGTAGAGTGTCCGCCCTGGAACTTGAAGATAGGGGTTTGATTCCTGGTCGGGTCATACCAAAGACTTTCAAAATGGGACCCAGTGCATCCCTGCTTGACACTCAGCTTTAAGGGGTTGGATTGGGTAGTTAAAACTACCAAATAGTTCCCGAGCGCAGCCACTGCTGCAGCTCACCACTCCCCTGCATGGCCACGAAATATCCGCCCCTCCCCCACCACTCTGACGGGAGACACAAGGAGGCAAACAGTCCACGGTCTGGGTTTTGCTTATTTCAAATCCAGATTGTAATAGAGATTAGATTTCAATTAATCAAGCAGCCTTCCATTAAATGCATTTATTGGAGCATATATAAATATGAGAAAACAGCTTTTAGCCAAAGAAGCTCTTCTGACAAATGTCACACACCTACACATCAAATAACCCTAACTGTTACTGAAAGAAATAACAGAATGTTAATTGACTTAAAAGTATATTTAGTGAAACTAAAAAATTTGACCTTAACTCACCTAATGTGATCTTCAAAGAAGACAACTCTTTGTGGAATTGCCTCAATTGCTCAGATCTGATGTTCTTCTAAAGAAAAAATGTATTAAATGTAGAATGATATTAAGGAGAAAGTTTGCCATCTGCTGCCAACTGCTGAAAAAGTAAAAAGGATGTACTTTCCCACAAAATAATATTAAATGTTCATTTTTGGTAGTTTGTCACTCTCCATCAACCTGCTTAAAACGGGCAAAAAAATAATTAAACACCATGGAAATCATTTTAAGGCAGATAAAACCTTTAAATATTGCATAAAAATAAGTTGCCTAAATATAATCCAATCAGACATCCCATCCTCCTCTGATCCAACATTTTCCTGTCACACGCCAGCTCTTTTGTCCTCTAACACAGTCATGGACTCTTCTGGTTCTATAAATCCGTCTTCAACCAAGTCAGGAGATGCTGCTGCCCCATTTGTCTCCCCCTCACACCTATCTGTCTCTAGAAGTCAGGTGAAGAGGCAGCTGGAGAGACTGAACAGGAACAAGGCTGCAGGTCCGGATGGTGTCAGCCCCAGAGTACTGAAGGCCAGTGCAGAGCAGCTCTGTGGGATTCTGCAGCACCTCTTCAACCTCAGCCTGGCCCAGGAGAAGGTTCCAGTCCTGTGGAAGACATCCTGCCTTGTTCCAGTTCCAAAGAAAACTCGCCCATCAGTCAATGATGACTACAGACCGGTTGCCCTGACATCATGAAGGTCCTGGAGAGACTCCTGTTGGTCCACCTGAATAAGCAAACTAGAACATATCAGGACCCGCTGCAGTTTGCTTATCGCCATGGAGTTGGAGTTGAAGATGCCATCATCCAGCTGCTTCAACCAATCCACTGTCATCTGGACAAAGCAGGCAGCACTGTGAGGGTCATGTTCTTTGATTTCTCCAGTGAATTTAACACAATCCAGCCTGATGTACTTTGCCAGAAACTCCAGAAGACACAGGTGGGGGCCTCAACTATCGCCTGGATTAAAGACTACCTGACAAACATACCACAGTTTGTGAGGCTGAAGAACTGCACATCAAACCAGGCGATCAGTAACATTGGAGCACCACAGGGGACTGTACCCTCACCATTCCTTTTCACCCTGTACACCTCAGACTTCCAGTACAAATCAGAGACCTGTCATCTACAGAAATACTCAGATGACTCTGCAGTTATCGGGTGTATCAGAGATGGACAGGAAGCTGAGTACAGAGAGCTGGTGGAGCGTTTTGTGGCATGGTGTGGAAACAATCATCTGACCTTGAACGTGAACAAAACAAAGGAGATGATTTTAGACTTCAGAAGAAACAGGGTGGAGTCAAACACTGTTTCCATCATGGGAGAAGAAGTGGAGGTGGTTGAGGAAGACAAATACCTTGGAGTTCACCTGGACAACAGACTGGACCGGAGAAAGAACAGCGAAGCCATTTACAAGAAGGGAGACAGCAGACTGCACTTCTTGAGGATGCTTAGGTCCTTCAATGTCTGTAGCAAGATGCTGCAGATCTTCTACAAGTCTGTTGTTGACAGTGTAATCTCTTCAGCCATCGTCTGTTGGGGTAGCAGCTTCAGAGGCAGGGACCTGAAAAGGCTCAACAGCCTAATAAAAAAGGCTGGTTCTGTTCTGGGGACGACTGTAGAACCACTGGAGGAGATCATGCAAAGAAGGATTCTCCAGAGAATCAAGAAAATTATGGACAACCCTGAGCATTCTCTTCACAAGACTGTCCGACAACGGAAGAGTGTCTTCAGTCAGAGGCTTCTTCAGTTTCGCTGCAACACTGACCGCTACTGGAGATCCTTCCTGCCAACAGCCATTGTAATATACAATAACTCTTTGATGACTTGATTATTATTATTATCCTGAGCTACTACAGCAATCAATTTCCCTCTGGGATTAATAAAGTATTTTTGAATTGAATTGAATAATAAAAAATCACGTTGTGGCTCAACTACAGTACACAATACTTGATTTATCAAGAGAATCATCCTAATTTAAAATTTGTGAGGTAATTCACCAAGTTTAACAAGTGTTAATGTGTTTAAATTCACATTTCACTGTTTTGATTTCCTCAGTTAAAATAATTCAGTGTAATTCAGTCATTTTTAGGGGTTTATTGCTTCAGTTTGGCCAATATGTAGCATTAAAACTATGTTTTTTTCACAAGCTCACGATAAGCATGTTGTCTCTGTAACTCATGGTCAAGCACGCCTGTTGCTCAAAATTGTGTCACTTATATCTTTAAGAAGTACATCACCTTCAGAGTTTGTTCAAAAAAATGAGTATTATGGTTTTAATGTTACATAATGGCCAAACTGATGCCATAAACCCAGTGCTTAATTTGTAAATCAAACGTTCCCGGAACGCAAATATGTACGTCAAACCAAAGTTCACTAAAGGCAAAACAGATGCCGGAACAAGCACGGGAGGGGGTGGGGTAACAAGTAATTAAAATTGTGCCCACATTTTCTAAGTTAACACACATCTCTTCAGTGGCGGACTGGTAATCGGGAGAAATGGGAGATTTCCCGGTGGCCTGGCCTTTAAACTGGCCCGCTCAGTGATTGCCGGTCATGCCGTGCGTAATATCTAAATGAGCAATCCGTCATGCAGCTCATCAGGGCATCTGCTGTCCTGATGCTCGCACAAACGGAGCAAACTGGGCACAAAGACACCCCCTCCTCTCACTTTGTCGGGGTCTGGCAAAGCACTGCAGACACCACCACCCCAGAGCGGCTACAGCACCACCGCACCTTTGGCCCCAGAGGCAAAATAGACCTAGACGGACCAGGAAAGGTGGAGTAGAAAAGGAGAGATTGAAAAAGAAGAAAGCTCTGGCCACAGATGCATGTCCAGGCTGGCCTGTATTTGGTCATGTTGGGAGAACCGGTTTAAGGTGGAATTTTTGAGCCAGTTCAATTATCACGCAGCACTCAATGCTGGGCACGTGAGGTGGGTTGGTGAGGGAGAAACAGCGGCTGTCAGGAACAGATCATGATGAACAGGTTCTGATGATCAGATCATCAGACTCATCCTTTAGGGACAGAGAGCAGTGCATTGGACCGGTACCAGCACCGCCGTCACTTCTAAAAATAACCTTTCAGCATGTCAGTACTTTTTCTAGGGTACAGTGCATACCGGTAAAATTTCCAGGTATTCATAGTCGAAATCTCAGAGATTTTTTAAAAGATATGTGTGTCCTCTAGCATCAGTCATCCACAGTCTGGCACGAGCTCCATGAAGGGCCGCATTTTGCACAAAAGGCGCATCACTGCCGCGAGGCGCGCCGCACGTCACCATCAGCTCAGGCAGAGGACAGAAATTAAAACTGTTTCCCCACACCGTACAAATTCCCGCAATGACTGACAGCAGCATCAGCTGACCAACCAGTGGTTAAACACTCTGACAAGCAGGTGCATCCATGGAGGAGACATGGTTTCTAAACGGAAGTATGGATTGTGAGCAAACACAAGGCATAAAAGGAGCGTGTTTCACTTGAAATGTTGTGGCTATAAACATCCAGCTGCTGCTGATCATGAGACAGATGAGATGATAATTCTGACCTGGACTGATGTGGATTAGAGTTCACATCAGCCCTGATGATCATTTATGACATTTCTTGTTAAATGCACAAACCTTCACCTCTGGCTTATTTTGTCTTTAGTTCATTATTTCCTTCATTCTTTGGTAGTAATTAAAATTTCAACTTTTTTTCTGCTGACAGCCAGCTCTCTTTCAAACCAAGAGTCATCTCCATGGCTGTGAACTTCGCAGTTCGCTGAACATAAACAGTAAAGGTCAGTCAACAGGGTGTTTAGGGATGTCGAGAGACATCACCTCAACGGGTTGAGATGACATCATTCCCTCTGCTCTGCTGCAGGCACAGTGACGACCCAAAAACCATCTGGCTGTGTGTAAAAGACCTTTAGATCATTTGAGAATGATGATTTCCTGGGTAATAGCTTAATGTGCATTATGCATGAGCAAGTGTGCATCTGTCAGTGTTTATGTGTGAATCATTGTCTGCATTGGTTTCTGTGAAACGCGTGTGGTGTTTTAATGAATTTTCCATATTTCTGTATAACTGGCCTAATTCCCTATGTGCTTTCCCAGCGGGCACATCAATAGTGATTCAAGGTTGAATCAACGTCAGGTACTACGGTTGAATCACTGCTGGATTTGGTTTTGATTTTGAAAGGTGAATCAACGTTGATTCACCTTTCAAAATCAAAACCAAATCCAGCATTGATTCAACGTTGAGATCACAACACCTTTTCAATGTTTAATTAATGTTGATTTTCCAACACAATTTCAACATTCACCACCATACCCAACTGGCTTCTACATTTTTACACATTCATATAATTTACTGTATCCATCATATCTGTGTGTGCAATATTGATTGACACAGAATAAATGCCATCAGGCGAATAAAGAAATAGTCAATTAAAAGGAAACAAGCTTTTTTTTACAACAAGGTATACCAATTCAATTGAAATAGCAATCAAAAATTTAAAAATTAAAAATAAAAGTTAAAAAAAAATTTTTTTTAAATAAAAACAGAACTAGTCACTCAAGGGAGGAAGGTATTTTTTTCTTTCGGCCACCACCACCCACTCTCTCTGGTGCATATTTCAAATATTTAGACACAATCTCCATTACTTGTGTCTGGGTCGTCTGGTGTGTGGTGACAACAGCATCTACAGAGGAAAAAACAGAGACCATCATCATGTCTGCTGTTCATCAGAATGTGAAAATTCCTTCCCACAGCAATTGATATTCACTCCACACCAAAATAGATGGGGCATGCAAAGAGGGTAACCAATCACTGATCAGAACCAAATCCTTGAGGAAACGTAATGTGTAGCATTTCTTGAATTATCACCACAGATGATCTGGAAGCAGTGTTGCCAACTCAGCGACTTTGTCGCTGTTCCTAACGACTTTTTGACCCCCCTCAATGACTTTTTCCCCAAAAAGCGCCTAGCGACAAACCTAGCGACATTTCTCAGGACCCGTTGCTACTTTCTGTAGAACTTTATTGTAGATATTCCCTACAGATTAGCAACAAAGAAACCATTTGCACTCTGAACCATTCTTCCGGGAGTAAGGAAAGAACGATAATCTGCACATGTGCACGAGGACTGACCAATCATAAACCGTTTTCGGCATGGCTGATTCGCCGAAGACAAAGGTACAGTTGCAGAGCTGGAGACCGTCGACGTCCGCTGCTGCTGCTGCAGACTCATGCTTCTACTAGAGACGGCACAGGCGTCAACCTGCGATCTCTGGTTCTGCAGCCATCAGACACTTTGGCTTTTCCTGCATTTGGCAAATAAAGTCAATGGGAGTTTCAACTACAGTCCCGTTTACACACGCAGCTCTGTGGCTCATCTGATTTTCCTTCAGTGATACAGGGATGGTTATACTACACCCGCTCCCTTTTGCTCGGTGCGCCGTTATTATCACGATGGAGAGAATACACAACAGAGAAGTTGAGAAACTATGAGGTGTAAAAAAAAACTGCTTTTTAGGAAAATGGCTGTGAAAATGAGGAGAGCAGGAGGTTTGAGTTACATCCTACAACAGAACTGTTTGGATCACCACACCATATCTATATTAATGTCACTTTATTGATACTTTTGGAATTTATTGTACATATCAAAGCAATTTGGGCCATTTTAATCATACTAATTAATAACTTTAACACATAACATAGTTTTTGTTATTTTCCTCCCTTTTAGTCATATATATATATATATATATATATATATATATATATATATATATATATATATATATATATGGACAGCTTGATTATTGCCAGCGAGTTCCTCTGCCAAAAGGGATCAACAAAATTTTAACCGCTACCAGGATGGAGTGAGCATGCTTATGCATTACATGCCGAGTCCAGAGCAGCCTATAATGCCTGGGCAGCTGCTGGTAAACCAAAATCTGGTTCAATATTGGAGTCTAAGAAAGCTGCGAACGTTAAGTTCAAGAATGCTGTTCACTATATTAAAAGGAATGAGCAAACAATGCGGGCAAACTCCTTAGCGAACAAACTAAAGAATAATAATGTTTCGGAGTTCTGGAAGGAGTTGAAACGCTCCTGTATCAGTAAGCAGCTGCTACCCACATCTATAAATGGGGTATCAGGAGATAAGAACATTGTAGAAGCCTGGAGGAATCACTTTAGCAGAATTTTTAACTGTGTAAATAGTGAAAGGTTCAATGTTGGCAACATTGACTACAATCATGGTATGATTGTCAGAGCTGATGAAGTCCATCTCGCTATAGAGAAAATGTCTTTAAACAAAGCTTGCGGCCCTGATCAACTATCAGCAGAGCATATGAGGTCCATAAGGCTGGAGAAATTCATGGCAAAGTGATCGGAGGGATCATCAACGTGGATGTTAAAGTCACCAACAATCACCAGTCTGGACAGGTTCACAGTGGAGGATAAGAGTCACTAAACTCCTGAAAGAAAGAACCGTTTGGACCAGGTGGACGATAGACCACAGCACAGTAGAACGGGTCCTTATGCCCAACTTTAATCAGCTGCAGTTCAAAGGAAGCAAAGTGACCAGAGGTTGTAGAGCTACATGGATGATAGTCTCTGAAAACAGCAGCTAGGCCTCCACCACGACCAGAACCCCGAGGCTGGCTAAAAAAAGAATAACCACTCGGGCAGAGTTCAGTCAGACCAGAATAATCAGATGTTTGCTGCCAAACTTCAGTCAGAAACAGAAAATCCAGGTTTTTAGAGAGAATTAAATCATTGAGCAGGAAGGTCTTATTGTTAACAGAGCGGGTGTTCAATAGGGCCATGCTGAGTGAGGTGGAGGAATCAGAAACTACAGAAACAGCTGGAGTTAGTGGACGTAAATTAGCAGGGTTAGATCCACTGTCCTTATAAAAACCACTTACGGAGAGAACAGGAGGGGAAACCACTGAGGAATGAGGATAAACCGACCTTAAAAAACTTGGACGGATGAACCATGTCGCAACGCGGCCTGGCGGGAATGCGGAAGTGGAGCTCAGGTCACCAAACAAAGGACAAGAAGCTAGAAGATCGCCCCGAAGTTTACTAGATAAATTACGCTTTAAGAGAAGTCTTATTCTCACCTGGATTCCTGTTTGTTAACCTCTTTTCCTCCAACGTTTTCCTGGGACCGGACAAACATAGCTGAAGGTGCGCAGCTCGGGACCGTAGTTTGGCTCTGGGCCAGTGCACTACTCAGGTAAACAAACAGGATGGTATGTCCTCGGTGTATCTTGGGCGATCGTGAACGAACGGAAGGACAAAAGAGTCTGGCGATCATAGGAGATGGTAGCAGGGACACTACTGAAGAGGATCGCAGACAGGAGCAAGGTGGAAAAGAGGAGGTTAGTGGAGAAAAGTGTGAAAAAGTGGCCGGTGACTGCGGCTAAGCCAATCACAGGCGCCATCTTGTTGCCGACCGGAAGCAGAACTTGATAGCGAGAGCGGCTGGGGCTTAATGGTTGTCTGCTTCGAGGGAAGAGGTGGCTGGGGCTTAATGGTCATCGGCTTCGAGAGAGGAGGTGGCTGGGGCTTAATGGTCATCGGCTTCGAGAGAGGAGGTGGCTGGGGCTTAATGGTCATCGGCTTCGAGAGAGGAGGTGGCTGGGGCTTAATGGTCATTGGCTTTGAGAGCAGGAGTGGCTGGGAGTTTTCTGTTGGCTGCCAGAGAGGGACTTTCTTTGCCTTTGTTCGTACCTTTCATCTAATCCAATTTTGTCTACAGGAAAGACAAAGTAAGCAAAGCTCCACCAAACTTTCATGAACCATATTTAAATATGAGGTACAGTAACACAAAAATAAAATGTTAAACATGATCACTTACCAGATTGTACATTATTTAACTTGTTGGGTACACAGGGAAGAGGAGGGAAATCATCTATGATGGAATAGGCATGATTGATTATAAATATCACAATAACAGAAGTGATAGGCAATTTCAGGGTTGCCACTTTTTCTTCACTCAAATTTTGTGAAATACCTATTACTTACCTCCGTTTGTATAAGTTTGTAGTTCACGAACAGCTTCAGTTCTATCTGCAGCATTGTCAGGAATGTCATCTGCAATATATCACAAAATACAGATATGATGATGGTGTTTGTTTTGTTAGAAGAATAGATAACTACATGCATTTTCCAAGATCAACAAATACATAATGAATGGGGACACAGGTAAATATGAACAATTCCTGGAATGGGACTTTATAGTATTATGCATACCCGTTTGATAGTCTGGATTGGCCTTCTTCTTTGGCACCCTATTCCCAGGTATTGTGAATGGCTCCTCATTTGAGCTGCTCATTTCAGCCGTGGTTGTGAAATCATAGTTTTCACATTATTTTCTGTGGTCTGGAGGCCATTAAAATACACATGATTTATATAATCAATTAATTATTCAAGTACACATTAAAAAAAGAGACGGATTATGTTCATGTGTAAACACAGAAGGGACAGCAGTGTATAAAAAAAGTATTTACATACCAGACCAAATTTTCACTTTCAAGAGAGGAAATTTCATCCATCCTACTTCTGGCTCTTTGCATGTATTCATGGCTCTTTTCACAACTTCATTTGGCCAAGACATATAGCTGTACTTGGCCCAACAGGATGGCACGACTTCCTCCATCTCTGTACTGCCCTCTCGCCATACAGCTCTTGCCCACATTATTGTATTATGGTTTGGTGTTCCACTGTAAAGAACACAAACACACAATGAGATACTCAATGTGACAGCTTCTATAGGTATTGCATTTTAGTACCATATATCATGGAAACAACATACAACAGTATTCATAGCACAAATATTAGCACCTTATAAATTTTGCACAGCGGGTTCCCAGGGCCACCTCTCAATCCTTTTCACTGCCATGAAGCATTGGTATCAAGACCAAGCCATTTCCATATGGAAGACAGACAACTTTTTCCCCAAGTCCCTTTGCTCAACCAGCTTTCATTTAACATGTCTTCGTACATCCCTTAGAAGTGCTATGTTGATAAGCTACTGGTAAGGTGTCTGTTTCTGTTAAACAACTTTCACTGCTGCTGTGGCCATCCAGGTCACACATGTCTTCAGTCTCAGTGGCTGTGGAACACTCTGCATCACCAAAATCTTCTCTTTGATTGCTGCTGTTTGTCGTGCACAGGCCAACTTCAGGATTAAAATGCTGACCCTCCTCTAAGTCACTGGTAGATACTAAAATTTCTTGCAACTTGGCATTCATCCTCCTCCATTTCTTCAGGTAGGCCATCTATGCAAATATAAAAAAAAAGTAACTGTTGAAACTATCCAAATAATTTCACTAGTAAGTGAAACAAAAATTAACCAATCATATAAAAATCAGTCGAGGATTAAAAGGCACAAAGAAAAGGTTTGGACCAGGTGGATGATAGACCACAGCACAGTAGAATTGGTCCTTATGCTCAACTCAGCTGCAGTTCAAGAGCCATATGGAGAACAATAGCTAGGCCTCCACTTTGACCAGAACCCTGAGGCAGGCTATGAAAGAATACACTTGGGCAGAGTTCAGTCACACCAGAATAGTGAGATGTTTGCTGCCAAACTTCAGTCAAAAACAGAAAATCCAGGTTTTCAGAGAGAATTAGATCATTAAACAGGAAGGACTTAATGTTTTTGGAGCGGGTATTTAATAGAGCCGAGTGAGGTGGAGGAATCAGAAACTACAGAAACAGCTGGAGTTAGTGGACATAAGTTAGCAGGATTGTGTTTGTAAAAATCACTCATGGAGGTAACAGGAGAAACATCTGAAGAATGAGAAAAAACGGATCTAAACATTTACGGAGAAACAGCAGGGCTGCATCGCAACCTGGCGGGAATGGGGAAGTGGCTCTCAGTTCTCCAAATAATTGTTTGTTGTTGTTCTTTAAAGAACAAGGAGCTGAATGATCGATGTTTACTACTGTACGTTTCAAAAGAAGCCTTATTCTCACCTGGATTCCTGCTCGTTTAGCCTTTTTCGTCTAATTTGAAATCGGTTTCGGTTAGTTGTTTCCCTGAATAGCTGTATTACTATGCAGCTCTGTAGTTTAAAGTCATAAATAAGGTTCACAGTTGGTTTTTGAGTAAATTAAAAACTTAAATTACCTTCAAATGTTGTAGCCACACACACCTCTGGTCCTGCTTCTTCTCAGTGTTCTGCTTCTTCTCCGTCTTCTTCTCCCTTTATCCTTCATGCAGCTCTTCTTCGTGTTTGTTTTCTTCTTCTTCCTCTGCAGACTAATGTAAAAAACATGCAGACTGCAACCTAGCACTATATACTCAGAAGTGCATCTTGGTCATGGGGAACTGGTGGGGTGGGGCCAGTGGCCAAGAAACCAGATCGAAAGTATCATTTTATGCACTTTCACATATAGGTCGGGAATTGGCTTTCAAAGTGTATTCCGGGCCAATTATCTTTTTTTTTTTTGTTCGGTCATGTACAACTGTTGTTTTAACGTTGAAACAATCACTATAGTTTATAAACCAACCATTTTCCAACGCTGACGATCAGTTGATACACTGACATAAATATAACGTTGGACAGTCAATGTTGTTTTATCGTTGTTTCACCGTTGAGATTACAACCGTCATAATTTCAACCATATTTCAACTATATTTCAACGTTGAAGGTCGATCGTGTGCCTGCTGGGTTATTTATCTATTTATTTTCTTGTTTTCATGACAAAAACATTGTACATTTCTTGATAGACAATATGCATCAATGTTTTTGTCTTTGTGCAGCTAGTTACAAGATTAGAGTTGAAAGGTTTTTGGTACAACCTACCACAGTAAGTCTTCTTAAAGTGATGATGTGTATTTACCCTGGCAAGAGGGGTCAGTACATACCTAAATCATTGCAAGCAATTGATACTTTTGTGTTCAAGTAAAACCTTACCAACGGATGGCCTTTAGGGTAAAAAATCTCTGGGAGTGCAGCCTCCAGCAAAATAACAAAAACATCAGACTCCCTTTCATCACTGGCAATTAGCAAAGGGGTAAATGAGTAAGACTGTTGGGTTATTTTAGAAGCAGGTCACCTTAGAAAGAATCACAGGCACAGGATGAGAGCTGATATTGTTTCCTTGTGTGAAGTGTGAAGCAACCAAAAACGTACTGACCCAAAGTTGAAGTTCACAAGTCTCAAAGGAGCATGCGTCCCTGAGCTCTTTTTTATTCTTGTTACACCACACCCATCAACACATATCTTATTACCATATAAGGAGTAAACAACTCAGGTAAACAGTGACTCAGGTAAGAGCAGGGGGGGGGGGCAGGCTGTGTTTACGTGCACAACGAGTAGTGCTGCAACAGCCGCACCATCTACACACAATGCTCTCCTGATGTGGAGTTTCTGGTGGTCTCATGCGGACCCGTTTACATTGATTGTGGTGGCTGTGTATATACCGCCGGAGGCTGACGTGAGCACGGCCCTCAGCCTCCTGATCAATACCATAAACAAACTACAGCTTAGGCATCCTGACGGGGCCTTCATTGTTGCTGGAGATTTTAATAAAGCGTGCCTAAAAGCGGTGCTGCCCAAATTTGCCCAGTTTGTGGATTTTGCCACCAGAGGGAAAAATACCTTGGATCATGTTTATTCAAACATCAGAAGCGCCTATAGAGCAAAATCCCTCCCACATCTGGCTGGATCTGATCACTTTTGTCTGTCCCTCACTCCCACTTAAGTCTCCCTGCTGAGGAAAAGTAAGCCCCAAGCTAAGGTCATCAAAATCTGGGCTGCAGGAGCCATCTCACAGCTACGTGACTGCTTCTCCTCAACTATTTGGGACTTGTTCTACAGCCAAAATCTACAGGAGCACACTGATACCATACTCTCCTACATTAGGAACTGTGTGGAAAATGCCACCATTAACAAACGGATCAGAGTGTTCCCAAACCATAAAACCCTGGATGACTAGCAAGGTGAATTCTCTCCTAAGAAGCCGGGACACTGCCTTTAAGTTGGGTGATCAGGCAGCATATAAGGCAGTGAGGGCAGAATTAAAGAAAGGCATCAGAGAAGCCAAAGCAGCCTACAAGAGGAAAATTGAGGATCACTTTGCAAACAACTATCCCAGGGCAATGTGGCAGGGAATAAACCACATTACTAATTACAGAGGCAGGAAACAGGAAACATCAAAGGACGACAGACTACTAGCCGAGGACTTAAACCATTTTTTTGCCCGTTTTGAGACAACCAGGCCTGTGGTGGCCATACCACCCCCACCCGCCCCAAACAACGGCACACTGACTCTGCAGGAGGACCAAGTGAGATGTGTAGGGTTAACTACATACTAGAATCAGCACTGTTGCTATTCAGTTGCAGATTCTGAAAATGACCTAGCAGAATAATCTATGAAGCTTATATCATCGATCTAAGTTCATACACCAACCTGTTTGGTCTATTATTAATCCAAAGATTAATATTAATTTAAGATAATTAAATTTAATAGCAAAAGTATATTTTTGAATCAGAAGCTAGGAATCTTTGCTTTTCAATAACCAGAAATATTATACCTTTCTGTGTTTCATTTCAAAGAATGAGGCAAGTTTAAAAAATGAAGAATTTTATTACTAACAATTTTAAACTTTAAGATTTGAATGACAATTATGAATAACAATTCATGGATGACAATTTAATGACTATTTTTAACAGCTTTGACATTAAACTTGTTTTAAAAGGCAAACCTGTGGCTGGATGAAAGCTAAATTGGAAATACGAGTTTGGATATGTGAATGAATTTCTCAGAAGGTTTCTTTCAGAGGGAGGAGAGCGTTCTGGGCTGGAAATGATGTTTTGCAGCTAACTGAGTTGTTTACTTAGAGAGCAGCATCAAACGTCATCTGTCGAAAGTGTCTACCTCACCCAGCTTCCGGAGACCCCCTTTTGGATCCGAGATGTCAAGTGGAGATGATTTCCTCCGGGCACGAGGATGGTAGAAGGACCAAATCAGTCCTGGGTTGTCTCCGTGGGTCACACGACTGATGAAACTATTGGCGTCTCAAAGTCCGTAACTCTGAAGGAGTTTTTGCATCTTAACTTAACTCAGAAATCAATAACTCAGGAAGGAGTTTTTCATTAGCTGGTTATAGTTTACGTTTATTCTTAGCTATTCTTATCGGCGTGACAGAACAGCTTGGCAGAGGATCTGGGCGGCCGACCCGTCTCCTCAGGATGGTGTTGGTTCAAGAACTGACGCGAAAGCTGGTGGAGGTTAGTTTACAAAGACCTCAGAACACACCCACTCTCATCAAGAAAGCTTTGGTCATGCGTCAAAAACATGTGTTGGCAGTTATTGTTTACTCTGGATGAACTGTGTTCGATGGATAAGGTGGAAGCTGGCCTTCTGATTTGCTGAACACACATTACTGTCACAAACCATAATCATCTTTTACCCAAAGCATAATTCATTTCATGTAATTTAAATACATTTATACTGAACCAAGTGATAATTTATGATAATTATAATAAATAGTAATAAAGTCAAGGAGTTTATTAATATTATTATTTAATTATTATCGTGAACTTGAAGTGTCCTTCTTCTGGGACGGAACAGCAGCAGATAATCAGATATATTCTTCAGACATCATGACTCCTGGGTTAATCTGTGTATTTAAAAGTTACTGTCTGACCCAGCTTGACCCAGCTGGGTAAATGTGACCTTTGCCACAAATTAGAGAACCTTGATGAGGCTACAGACGCGTTTGGGGCAGCAGTAGCTCAACAGGTTGAGCGGGTTGTCCAGTAATCGGAAGGTTGCAGGTTCGATCCCGGCTCCGGACAGAGAATTCTGCTGTTGTGTCCTTTGGCAAGACACTTAACCCACCTTGCCTGCTGGTGGTGGTCGGAGGGTCCGGTGGCGCCTGTGCTCGGCAGCCTCGCCTCTCATCCCCACCAGTGAATGTGTGTGTGAATGGATGAATGATACACTGTAGTGTAAAGCGCTTTGGAGTACTTTGAGAGGCGCTATACAAGTGCGGGTCATTTATCATTTAAAGTCAGTTAATCCCAGGAAGGCGGCAGACCCGGCTGGAATCCAAGGGAAAGTCCTCAGCGCTTGTGCAGACCAACTGGCGAGGGCTTTTACTATGCATCGTTCCTCCCTGCTTCAAAACCTCATTGCTAAGAAGACAGCAGTGGGCACTCTGAACGACTACCGATCGCACTCACTCCAATTGTGATGAAGTGCTTTGAAAAACTGGTCTGCTAGCACATCAGGGGTAGTTTGCCACCTACCCTAGATCCACATCAGTTCGCCTGCAGGGCTAATCGCTCTACAGATGATGCTATCAACATAGCACTTCACACTGCGCTGGACCATCTGGAGCACCAGGGAAGCTATGTGAGAATGCTTTTCTTAGACATCAGCTCAGCATTTAACCATATCATTCCAGAGTTCCTGGTCCAGAAATTGGCTTATTTGGGATTTTCCAACAATATCTGCCCCTGGATCAAGGATTTTTGCACAAACAGACCTCAGTCTGTCAGACTTGGCCCTCATCAGTCCAGCAACATCACCCTCAGCACTGGTTCTCCTCAGGGATGTGTACTGAGTCCTCTCCTGTTCACACTTTATACATGGGGCTGTGCTCCGATCCATCTCTCTAACACTTTCATAAAGTTTGCAGACGACACCACTGTGGTTGGGCTCATCTCTGGAGGGGATGAGTCAAACTACAGAGATGAAGTAAACAGACTGACTACCTGGTGTTCAGTAAATAGCATCCTTTTGAACACCAAAAAAACCAAAGAGCTCATCTTGTATTTCAGAAGGAACAAAGCTGACCCAGACCCTCTCTACATCCAGGGGGACTGTGTGGATAAAGTTCACTCCATGAGGTTTCTGGGTGTCGTGGTCTCTGTTGACCTCTCTTGGTCTGCTAACACCACGGCAGTATCAAAAAAGGCTCAGCAGCATCTCCACTCTCTGAGGGTGCTCAGGAGGAACAACCTGGAGGAGAGACTGCTGGTGACATTCTACAGAGCCACTATTGAGAGCATCCTAGCATACGGGATAACTATTTGGTATGCAGGGTGCACTGCTGCAGGCAGGAGATGCTTCATAGGATTATACTGTACATTCCGCCCAGAGGATCACTGGCTGCTCGCTGCCCAGCCTGGAGGACTTAGCATACCCCCGTTATCTCAGCAGGGCTTCCAACATCATTAAGGACAAGTTCCATCCTGGGAACCACTTGCTTCAGCTGTTGTCATCGGGTGGTCGGTACAGATCCCGGAGCTCCAGGACAAACCGCTTCAGAGACAGTTTTTTTCCCAGGGCTATCATGGCTGTTAACAACAAAAAGAATGTGCTAATTTGAAAGCACGTGTTCTTATCTTATCTAATGTTTGCAGGTGTAGCCCTGATGGAACTACACAAGCTGCATGGTTCCAATTTTATATAGTAAATGAAGGAAGGATTTGTCCAGACTGAATTTTAATTATTGTAGTGTTATGTATTTCTTTTAGGGAAGTATTTGTCCTGACTGAATTTTAATTGTTAAGTGTTATGTATTTCTTTCAACTTGCACCCGGGAGTGGCTTCCAAATTTCATTGAACGAGTGTGTACAGTGACAATAAATGATATTCTATTCTATTCTAACTCTTTATCACATGAGCCGGTCATCCATAGGAAAGGGGAACAATCAGGTTCTAACAGCACACTCTGCACATTTATCAAGTCATTCACACAGGGAAAAAACAGTGATACATAAAAGCTGCATTTGTATAACAATTCCCTAACATTTCCCCCTGAAATGCAGTTTTCTAACTGATAATTACTTGTAGAGTATTTAAAAAGTATTAAAATGACATACAACAAAAGGATTACAAAATAGTTAGCATCCCAAAAGAGCTGCAAAATAGGTAGCAACTGTGTAAAGGTAAGTAATAAACATATTTAAAAATGTAATAAAAGTAAGTTGATAGCTAAACATCATTCAAATAATGGCTACAGGATATATAGTTTACATTATTGAAATCATCACAGAATCAGCTTTATATAAGCTTAATTAACCCTTGGTTTCGTCTTCTTCCTCAAGGTCCTCTCTCTGCTGCAAAAGGGAATATTGTACCATAGCATTGGTAATCGTTCTTTTCAGGCAAGGGAGTACACATCCTATTAACAAGCTTAAAAATACAAGAATTACAATAAAAGGCGTTAGAAATTTCAACAGGATTTGAATCCAGCTCCCAGTGGTCAGCCAGTTCGTGAAGTCCCAGGATTCTTCAAGAGCATGTCACCCCCTACAAGAAATTTACTTCACTCCCACTTCATGTTTGAAAAATGCAACAAATGCTGTTGCCTGGCAGACCGAGAGGGCGGAGCCGCTAACACACACACACACACACACACACACACACACACACACACACACACACACACACACACACACACACACGCCTGGACCGGCTTGAGTTCTCTCTTCAGCTCTGATGTCTTCAAAGAGACCTCTTCCTCTGGGACGATGAAGGAGGAGGGTTGTAGTCAAGCCAAGCTACAGGTACCGCACCAATCTTTGGGCAAGTAGAGGTAGAGAGTGTCACAGCACTTCCAGATGTATTCGTCAGGGGTCCCCATTCCCTAGGGTGAGGGAACTTCGAGAAAATTATTATGCGAGTTCCACGGAGGATGGAAAGGTTGACCGGTCACTACAAGGCTTAAGATGGTGACATTGATATAAACAATCCCAAGGGTGTCCGGTCGAGTAGTTAACCAATGTGAATTGCTATATACCATATTCTATCCGTTAAGTGGAAGGGTATCATCACAACTGGAGGTTCCCAAGGGGAGGGTCTGATTAGTACAGGGCATGGAAAAACAGAAGGGATTTTTTTCCTGTAAGGCAAAAGGGGTGTTACCCCAGAGCAATTGTGCTGTTTGTGGAGTTGGAATAGTTAGCGGGGTGTGCCCAGCATCTGTTTTGGTGATGAGGTGAGCAGCAATGTGGGATGGTGCCTTGTTGTCCTAGCCCCTCCTCTTTCATCTTTTGAATGGTATAGGCATGGAGTAGACAAACTGTGTCATTCATACTTGTGGGGATGGCAGTCATAGTGGGATTTTCCTGGGAGTGATGGGGGATCCAAGAGCAAGCATAGCAACTGGTGTTAAAACCTAATCTTTTTGCAGTTAAATTAACCATTTGAAACCAAGTGTTCTGGTT
Source organism: Nothobranchius kuhntae (assembly GCA_006942095.1). Classification (NCBI taxonomy): domain Eukaryota; kingdom Metazoa; phylum Chordata; class Actinopteri; order Cyprinodontiformes; family Nothobranchiidae; genus Nothobranchius; species Nothobranchius kuhntae. The sequence continues at coordinate 137,424 of SSNQ01034039.1, forward strand.
GACAGTGTGGGTGTCAATTGTAAATATTTTATCACGTGATGGGGTGATGTTTGAACTCATTAAAAACCACAATGCGGTAAAACAGAGCAGCACTGTGCATATTAATTTAACAAGGTTCACGGTGATGGCAGAGAAAACAACTGGATGAATAGCCTTCCTTTTCAGGAAGTTTGACCACTAGGTGACAGGACTGCTTTTCTGCTGGGCTTGAGACCAGGGTTCCTATTGAGTCCCCCAACCTTTGTAGCCCAGACTTCCTCCTGACACACGTCTATTAATCCAATTGTCTCTGCACTTCACAATGGGAGAAGTGAATCCAAGAGGGTCTTTCAGCGATCTTCACAGCAGTGGGTGTGGCCAACAGGACTTGGTAGCGGCCTTCCCACTTAGGACTGGTCCAGGTTTTCCTCTTAATAACTTTGATGAAGACCCAGTCCCCTGGCTTAATGGGAGTCGTAGATTCCTGTAAAACAGAAGGAGAAACAGGCCAGGAATGTGCAGTTTGTGATTCTTTGGATAAAATAATCTTTTTCATGTTATCAGCCAAAGTAAGCTCTTCTTCAGCTGTCTGTAAATCTTTGTTGACCAAGGGTAATTTGTATGGTCTGCCATAAATAATTTCAAAAGGAGTTAGTCCTAGGTTAGTTGGGGTTATCCTCATGTAAAGCTTTACTAAGTCCAAGCATTCTGCCCAAGGCCTTTTAGTTTCTTCCATGCACTTCCTGAGTCTACTCTTTATGGTCGCGTTATTCCTCTCAACAAGGCCAGCACTGGTGGGATGATATGGCAATGATTCTTTAATTTGATAGCCTAATGAGCTGCCATATTCTGAATGACCTCATTCACAACCTGTCAGGGGCTGACCAGAAGCAAGTTCACATGCTCCAGTGAGTGCAATTATCTCAGCGGCCTGGGCTGAGAGATGAGATGGTAAAGATTTAGCTTCAATGATAACATAAGGTAACTGTACAATAGATTAGCCAGTTTGAGTAGAACCTGTTTCAGTTTTGGAACTGGAACCATCCACAAAACACATCAAAACTTCAGGGAGTGGTGTGTCCTTGAGATCAGGTCTGGGCAGTTGGAGGTGATCAGTAGCCTCAACACAGTTGTGGGGGTCACCATCATGTGGAGTGGGCAACAACGCAGCTGGGTTAAAAATGTTACAACGTTGGATGGTGATATGAGGTTGTGAAATCAAAATGGCTGTATAGCTTAGGTGGCGGGCAGGAGACAATAGACCTAATCTGCCTTGTAAAAGTAACACATCAACAGCATGAGGAACAAGAAGTGAGAGTGAGTGGAACAAAACCACATCAGCAGAACAGGTAACAGCCAAAGCAGCTGCAGCCACTGCTTGTACGCATGCGGGAAGTGCTTGTGCAACCTGATCTAATTTCTGAGAATTGAAAGCAACTGGCCTGTCACAGTGTTTCTGCAGTAAAACTGAGGCCATGAACCCATTTTTACAATCAATAGTCTGTGTAAAAGGTTTGAAGTAGTCGGGTAAAACAAGAGTGGTGCTAGAATGAATATCTTGTTTAAGAGTAACAAAAGCAGCCTCTGTCACGGGGGTCCAGGAAAGTTTATCATTCATTCATTCATTCATACTGCACTTAACAGGGGCAAATGTTGTAGTCATTTATTTAATTTGTTTAATTACAACTTGTTTAATTATAAATGTTACTGAAATGTGACAATAAAGAACAAATGAATAATTGTCAAACTTTTATTCTGCCAAATGAGTGTACAGTTGACAGCTTTAATATATGAATAACACTGCTATGATATGGAATAAAGGAGTGTGTAATTAACAATTACAAGACAAAATAACAGTATATATAAAAATATCCAGCAAGTAGTAGAACTTATAATACAGAAAGTCAACTATACAGATACAACTTGACATAAGGTTGCAGGTCACATGATAATTATAGTTTTTTTTTCTCTCTCAAGGTCTCTTACCTGTTCACTCCTAAATAGAAAACTGTTCAATTTTGCTTGGGAACTTTGTGCTCAGGTAAATGCTCATAACGGTGCGCTCGCCCCTGTTTTCGCTGTAGATCACTGACCTTGACCATGCAGATCTCCTCAGCATCAACCACCTGGTCTCACTCCTGTTCCTCACTCTCTTAAAAAAATCTTCGTATATCCATCTAGCCAACACATTGAAAAACATTTTCAATTTGTGTGGTCGTTTGACCAATATGCTGTTCTGAGACCTAGGCAATTTCACACTGGAAAAAATAACAGTTCTGCATGCACCAGAACCACATAGAAACGCCACAATCTGTCCTTCAACTGTAAGTTTGATAAAAGGCTTTTCTTTTAAGACATTAAGCAGTTCCCAAGCGCCACAGCAGTCAACTATGTCATTCTCTTTCTTCCAGTCCTCAGGACCACCAGTCAGTCATTGTTGAAAGCCATCTCTCGGCTCCTGTCTGAAACGGGTGTGGTCAGACTGGGGGCTGAAATGGGCAGTGGCCGATTTAGCAATTTGGGGGCCCAAGGCGAACACAGACATGGGGCCCCTTAGACTAATTCTTCAACAATCTTACTTTTAACTGGATTTGCGAAACTCTCCCCTCTTCTGACTTGAGTTATTTTCCCCTTTTATTAGTCCTCCTCTTTTTTCCTGTATTTCCCACCCTTTGAGCGCTTTCAATATTTGCTCTTCTTTCTTTTTCCTGTCAGTGCTCCTGTGCTTTTGCCTTTGTTTTTTTTTTCTTTCTATTTTCCATTTTGGGCTATGTTTTCCTCCCTTTAAATATTTTCCACCGTCTTTGCTTTCTGCTTCCTTTTGATGTTTACATCTGTGACGACCCTCGTCCCCTCGGTCCTCCTCGTCATCCTTATCTGAGCCTGCTGTCCCCACTGCCGAGTTTTCAGCACCTGGGACAGTTCCCAGAGCAGCGCACTCTCCCTCCGTGTCAGTGCAGGACCTTGGAGAGAGGCACGCCAAAAAAAGACGGCAGCTGAACTGAATCAGCCATCACGCAGACCTAGGAGGACTACAAAAGGAGATGCCAGCTTTCATTCGAGGAGGTCCAGAACTACTCTGCGATCCTCCTGCTCCGGTGTACTAGTTTATTCTAGTTTGTGCTACTGCTAAGCCATAGTCTTTGCCCATTTTGGACTTGTTAGAAGTTTTATCTTTGACATTTACTGTCAATCCTGCCTGACTTGGCCTTTTTACAGAGCTAGACTTTGTTTTTGTGTGCATTTCTCCCCAAGGACTTTAAAGCTGGGGATCATTCTGATTTAGGTGTTTTTCGTTAGAATAGCTGTGGACCTTTAGTTAGATTATCCTTGATTTAGAGAAGGATTCTTTAGTTGTCTTTAGCCTTTAAGACGACTCCCTTTGTTAATAAACCCTTTTAACTTTTACTCTCCTCGCCTCGTTATTTGCACCATCACACCCTTCTGCCTATTTTCACTGTGTTTGTCCCCTCATCCTTCTGGACAGCTAGGAGGGGACGCAACATCGAAAAACTACGTCACTTTCAGAAGTGAAAATAAAAGCTTTTATGAAGCATGCTGCTTCTTTCTCTTATTGGAGCCACTAGGATAACTCCATTTCATGCTTAATGTTTTTAATATTGCTTTGAGTTTGTTACGAACGCTCCCGCCTCTCCTCTTCTTATTTTTTGTGGTCTTATGGCACTTGGCAAACAACAATTTGGTGCAATACCGCCACCAACTGGGTTGGAGTGGAATAACTTCCAATCACTTCCTGTTTGTGCATCGCCGTCTTAATAACCCTCTTATGACCATAATTATAACAGGACCGCCTGGTATTTTTTTAAATCTTGTGGCTGTAAAATTGTAATAAAAAGTGCAAAGTGTGTGTAACTCTTCTCTTTCTTTCAGAACAACCTCAGCTTTCAGTGTATTGTTTGTATTTAGAATTTATTTCTATTAAAGCCTTTAAATATCAGCTTAAAAGTGAAAAAAGCAAAAAAAAAAATGGATTTGAATTTTTTTACATTTATTACTGAACAGGAACTTCAATATTACTGGACAAACAATTTAAACTTTGAACTGTAATGCATCAATTCTTTTAAAAGTTTGAACTGTGGTGTCTTTTTCAGCAGTTTTTAAGACCATTTATTTTTGTAAACTTTCAGATATTTTTATTTGATGTGGTAGGCCTCGAAGCAGTTTCTCTGCAGCCTCAGGCAGAGTCCTGCACACTTCTCACTGCCATGGGGTGCTTCTCTTGCACACTGTGCACTGCTATACCAAAAACTTTTGTTTTAGCAAAAATAATTATTTATTGTAAAAAGATAAATAATGCTGGAATGAAGCTGAATCTTACAATTAGCAAATAGTTGAGGGTTGATCAAATAAAAAAATAAAGACTGAACAAACGTTCATATCCTGGTTCACTGGAGATCTGCCCTTCTTTTGTGGTCACTGTCTTCAGATATAAGCCTTCTGGGACACCTAATAGACCGTGTTGATTTTCTTTGAGGCATTTCCATAATTTCATGCTGGCTTTTTATGCTAATTAGCTTCCCTGTTTCGTTACCCGCTTTCACCGCGGCGCTGAGCTCCGCTGTGCTCCGTGTCAATCAGGCTGTACAGCAGGATTTCCCCTCGTAGCAACATTTTCTATAACTCTGATTGCTTCATGCTATAGAACGTTGGAAGCTGCTTTTATGTACTTTTAGGAACAGTTGGAATTTTTTCAATCTGATCAGCCATTCAAAAGTTATAAAACAGAGCATTTTGGATGACAAACTCAGCACGTCTCTGAATCTGTGTTTTGATTCGTTGAGCTCAAGACAGGGAATCCCGGTGGCTACTGTAATGTGTTGTATATGGCCGAAAAGCCCCATGTTTAGTCTTTTCAGCACTTTTGGAATTTTAATAATATCTTGAACGGTTCAGGAATTATGGCAATGAGAAGAGCGCATGTCCAATCCCGTCTGCGGTGACAGGTTGGTAATAAGAATATTGTGGCATTAACAGAGGGGTGCTGGCAATCAGGGCTAGGGGGACCCCCAACACAAGGGGGCCCCAGGCAGCTGCCGACCTATGCCTAATGGTAAAACCGCCACCGGAAATGGGCACGGTCAGATTGGCCTCCTAGTTGTTGGAAGTGCCCGCCTCTATTAAAACCACCCCTATGGACTCATCCTCTACCACGGCCATTTGGATTAGAGGGGCAGTCATGTGAATTGTGACCCAGGCCACCACAATTCCAACAAGTGGGTTTTTGGGAGCGGCCTTGTGATTTCCCCTGTCCCTGGGAGTTGCGGCCATGCCTTCGGGGTTTAAAACTTCCCCTGATGTTACCCTATTGGTAATACACAGCTCCTTCCTCATTTTCTTCATAATCTAAAAAGACCTGTGGGCCTGGTTTAGGGGCTTTGGTTTTTTGTCTTTGGTTTGGAGGACCTTTTTGGCGTGTCTAGCATTTATCATTAGGTCCTCAATGCTGCAGGTTTCCTAATATAGGAAGTGAGTCTTAAGTCTTGCAGCAACTGCAGGCAGGAAACTATTCATCAGGCCAGAGCACAAATATCTGACGTATGGGCCATTTACATCATCTGAGGGTGTGAGAGCACTGTGAATGTTAAATTGGGTCTGGAATCTGGACCAGAAATCATCCACAGATTCATCAGATATGTTTAATTGCAGCTAATTGGGTCAGGTTTGGTTTCCTCTGGGACGCCTGTCTCACTGAGTCTGCAAGAAGATTAAATTGAGTTGCTAAACCACCAGTAAGTCGACCATTTGCATCCACTGCGTATGGGGCCACATGGCCACCTACAGTACGGCCTGTAAAGGTTCCTTGGACTCTATGCCAGTGTTTACCAAGGTCAGCCTGAGCTAGTTGACCCAACTCATTACCATTCAGCCTGTAAGAGTGGACAACTTCTTCTACATCAGCGACCCATTTATCAGGATTGTCTGTGTGAGGTGTGATTTGTTCTGCAACTTCTCTAACATCTTTGAGTGACCAAGGCCTGAAAACATATTGTGGGTTTTGGGGATCATTGGCAGGGACCTGTATCATCGGCATTGCAGAAACCTGCTTATCAGGATCAGACTCCTCCTCATCATCAGCACTTTCCTTTCCTTGTTTTGTCTGGTCCTTTGAGCGAGATCTGGTTAAATAATCGGATCTTGGTGGCTTAGGGCATTTTGTATCTGGTTTGGCTTTAACTCCTTCAAGAGAGAAGGTGCTGATGCGGCGCCTACCTCAGGGAGGTCTAGGTAGATATTCGCCAGAGGAGCCTGATATGGGGAAGGTGACAGGGAAAGCTCATCACTGAGCTCTTTAAGGACTAAAACTTCTTTAGCCTTATCCTCCTTAGCTTTATTCTCTTTCTCTTCCTTCCTTTTCGTAACACCTGCTTTTCTCTTCTCTGTCTCCTCCATCCACAGCTTTGCAGCCTTCAGCTGCGTTTTCTTTTCTTCCTTCTTTCTCCCTTTCGCTGTCGCTATCTTAGTCTCAAGCACACATACTAAATCCTTCCACTGTTGTCCCTGTAATTTTCCATCAACTTTGTATTTTTTATGCCACTTTTCAATAAACTGCAAACTGTCTGGATGTTTTTTATACATATATTTTAAATTCCCTTCTAATTTATTAACCGACTCTGCGTTACCCATTTTTATTTATTGGGTTGTGTTAACGGGTTTGGTGAAATAAGCGGGGAAAACACCCTTTAGTTCGAGGAAAATTAGTATTAGAATTAGAATTAGGCAAATATTGAAGGCAATTATCAGAAACACTATTTTAGAAATCATTCAATTTATTAGTTAATAATTTCCTCATTTTGAGACAAATACAGTGGTGATCGTATATTTAATTTTGTACCCCTACAGTGTCTATTTTATGCACCTACGTTTGAGCTCTATATGCTTTCCTAATTAATAACAGAGTGACCCCCTATTCATCCGCGCAGGACGTCCCTTGTAGTGCCCTTCCAAACCGTTCGTTAACACCGTAAGGTTTCAGGTTGAAATGGCATACATAAGGATTATGTGCTGCGCCTGTCTTCCTTGTACCCACCTATCGTGCGGCACGTTCTTTTTTATTCAGCTGTTCGGTATTTTTACTACCACACCTGGAGTACTTTAGAATCCCAGGGGGTGGAACTGAATCACACGAGATCCAGCCCGTTACAACCTTTTCCGTGTTTCAACTCTTTTACTGTTTTATTTCATTTATTTCAACATAGTTTTATTGCGGACTAAGGCTCAATACCAGACTCCACGTCAGGATTTAAAGCGTCCTTTAAACCTGAACAGCAGAATTTACCCTCACTGTCTAGAAATTTTATGTCAAGGTGTGAATTTAGGAAACACTCACAAACTCCCACCATGTGAGCGATTCAAACCGAGTCGATTGCACGGGAGCCGACGGTGAAGATGTCCGACGGAGCTAAGAAGCTGGCCAGTGGAGCAATTCATCAACCTGGACTTGAGAGAGGGGCGCGCTTGACAGCCCTCCGGTGAAGACCTTCCACACCGGGCTCCGTGGTGGAGTCACAGCACCAGAAATGTTGGGTTATTTTAGAAGCAGGTCACCTTAGAAAGAATCACAGGCACAGGATGAGAGCTGATATTGTTTTCAACAAACATGGCAGCGGAGATACAAATGTGTTTAATCATCATAAAAGGACTTTTAAAAAGCCTGCGTACAAACAAATATGGAGCATTATAAAAAATAATGTCAAGCAATAAATACTGAGGCTTTGTTAAAGGCCATAAACAATAAGGTTAACATAACACATTCTATTGACATAAAACACCTGGTTAAAACTTATGTTAAAAGTTTTACCAAATCAGAAGGTGTTTAAAAACCCAAGTCAATAAAAGTGTTTATCAAACTGAATTAACCTTAAAACCTGAAAGGAAAACACCCTAACCAAGACCGTTAAAGCTGTCTACCAAGTTCCCCCGAGGATCATCTCAAAGCTAACATTCTTAGTTAAGCTTCTCAAAATGAAAAAGGGGTTAAAACCAAGGAGAGGTCATGAGGACAGCAGAACCCCATCAATGTTGCCTCCCAGACTTCCAGAATCAGCAGCCTGGACACCAAAAAAGGCATAAAACCACACATGCACAGGAAAAAATATGTTAACTCCATGCCAAAAAGGCCACAGCCTGGATTCAAACCTGCCAAATTCTTGCTGCAAAGCACCAGTATTACCAACTTTGCAGTCATGCAGCCCCTCTATTGAATTCACACACAATCTATTCAGATTCGGGTTTATTCGTCCACAAGTTGACAGCTCTCTGTAAAATTGCTTAAGTCTTCCATTAATGTGATCATGTCTCAGTCGCTATTCTAATTGCATGTAGCATCTCACAGTCAGCTTAACATGCACCCGATAAGATATCAGAGGATCTACTAATACTTCTAAAACATCGGCAAAATTATTCAGTCACCTGAATTAAATCACGTTCAGAGTTTATTTTATATTTCTCTAATTTGAAGATGTGGAACATTCACAGGGCTGCTAACTCTTACTGAGCATGAGATACACGCAATCTGACCCTCTTCACATGTTCTCATGCCACACCTCCAATTACCCACACTGGAGAATCCCTCTCCCCCTCTCATAGAAATGGTCCACGCAGCCCCCCACCCCTGCCTGTCCTGTCCTGACATTTGGACGCCTCAGATTGGATAACAGCAATCAGACTACCACTGGCTTTGTTTGCTCTGCAACACTGATGTTTTATCTATTTTGTCTGCCATATGGTGGAGTTGCTAATGCTAATGGTTAGCTTCTAGTAGCCAAGATGTTGTCTGCTGTTTCCTAGTTGCTAAAACCAACAACAGCCTTCCCCGCCATGATCGAGACAAGATAGGTGAGACCATGAATGTTAAGTGACAGTGTGACGTAGATCTGTCACACTCTTCAAATTGTAAAGTTTCACAGTCAATTTTCTGTCTAAAGCAAATGAGTGTAGAAGACTATTTTCAAGAATGACTGACTGTAGTCAGAAAAAAGTCAGTGAACCACACCTTTAAATATTGTGAGTAGTTCCATTCTACTAATAAATTAAAAAGTAAATGAATTTCCATTTTTATATTTCTCCTACTACACACTGCACTGATGGGAGGTTTAAAAGGTGCTTTTCTGTTAGCTCAAAGTGAGATGTTGGTGGTTCTGGTGTTAAAAGCAGATCAGATGCTGATTAAATTACATCAGTTAAGGAAAAATAAAAGTAAACCTTTGCATAGAGAAACTGTTCTGATTAGATTTTTTTTTACACATTATCTAAAAGCATCATGCTCTTCAAACAGTCTCCAACCCAAGACCAATTCCCTTAACCCTTTGATGCATAATGGTCACTACAGTGGACAGGTACTCAAAATTGTTATTTATTTGTTTTTGCTATTAAGCACAGCTGTTGAAGACTTTATTGCATTTGAGCCCCTCCATTTGGACTTCAGTAAGCCAAGCCAACATATTTCATGTTCAGAATGCACGCTGTCCACTGAGGTGGACATGTAATAAATTATTTGTAAGTTAACAAAATTTTACAAAAAAATATTTGTTGAAATTTGTTTCATTCACACCTAAAGACCAATGAAAAAATTTGTTAAAAAAACATGGTTGAAGATTTCATAATTCATGCATCAAAGGGTTAATGGAGACAGATTTCTTTTTGTTGTTCATTCTTACATTTCTTCTTTTCTCCCAGTGCTTGTTCTCTTCTTTATTCTCCCTTTCCATGCTCCTGTAGGCCATTTGCTTTTCTCTATTAAAAGATGAAAGGATAAATCATTTTAAAAAGTTCATGTTCATTTGAGATTGCTGTTAAAGACAATCAGCATGGTGAATCAGAATCATATCACTAATATGCTGCATGAAGATAAGAGGTGGCAGGATTTTTTATTAAGGTCAAAAGTCAAAAGGAATTTTACTTGGGTAATTTCAGTTTTCAGGACTAATTTGATGTAACTGTGTGCCACTCTTAAAATAATTTTCAGGTAAATTACTTGCAAAAATGCAACATCAGTAACTTGCTATTAAAGACAAGTTATTAATTTTTTAAAATCAGTTTTAGTGGAGGTCAGTTTTCATGTAATAAACCTTTACCCTCAATGTTCACGTTGCATTTTCAGGATTATCCAACTGTTTGTGCTGTTCAACTGTGACTCTGGATGCAAATCATGTTTTTTTTATAAAAGTTGTGTGGATTGTCATTCCTTCCAAGTGATTCCAGCAGTTCATAAATATGACACTCCCTTCATAAAAAACAGACAGAAAAACATCTGGTATCTAAACAAATTTATGCAATTGGTGTCTTTCCCGAGTCAACACGAACTGAATGCTGTGCACCAAGCCACTGGATTATTGCATTAACAGCAAAAATATGGGCAGTATCTATGCTGGAGATAACATGCTTGGATATGACATTAATATGTAAATACATATAGTGCTATTTCATTGAATTATGCAAAACATTTACTTTAAATGTTATCGTTTAGCCTGCACTTAATGCAACTACATACATTTAAAAAAAATATTTTTTGCAAAACTTTCCCGTGAGGACAAAACACCTTTACTGATTTGTAACAAATGGTTACAAAATTTTTGCCAATCATAAACTTTGTTTTACACATTTACCTCTTCACCTCCTGCCAGTGATTAAAAGGAGTCTGATGTGCTTGTCATTTTGCTGGAGGTTGCACTCCCAGGGATTTTTTACCCTAATGGGCATCCGTTGGTAAATTCTTACTCAATCAGAAAAATGCTGCATGCTTGTAATGATTTAGGTATGTACTGCCCCCTATCGCCAGGGAACGTACACATCGTCAATTTGAAGCAACACTAAAGAGTTTCCCTCTTTTCTGTCCTACTGCTTGAAAGTGGCCAACAAGCCAATAATGCACTCAATAATTTGTTTCAATACTGATTATTACTTTGCTTGTAATAAATACTAGATAATCTTTTTTAAGTTTGTACCCCAAAAATAATTTTAAATCTTAGTATATTTGTCAATATTAAGGAAAACTGAAAAGAAAACAAAAAATGATTTGCTTTAAGTTGTTATGGGGAATCTACAGAACAAGCTGCCTTTTGAATGCAAACACAATAAGGGAACACTCACCCCTCCCCTCGGGTGTCTTCCCCGAGATGCTTCTGCCAGAAACAGACATCTGCATTTCAACAGTAAACTAAACAGCGCTAAACACTAGTTTCCTAGGTTCAAATGTCTTTTATTGTACATGACTTTTGTTTTTGGCACTCTAGTAGCGTGTCCTAAAGTTGAAGTGGTAGCAGCCGGCTGTTTCTCCTTCTCTGACGATATTGAGCAGAGAACCTCACACCAGAGAGAGCTGAGTTGGAAGGTGAAACTCTCGATTTACCTGTCGATCTACGTTCACCATCACCTATGGTCACGAGCTTTAGGGCCAAAATGAGTTTTCTCGGCAGGATGTTTGGGCTCTCCCTCAGAGATAAGTTGAGAAGCTCGGTCATCTGGGAGGGGCTCAGAGTAGACCTGTCAGTAGCCAGTTGAGGTGGCTCAGGCATATGTTTCGGATGCCTCCTGGAGGCCTCCCTGGTGAGGTTGTCCGGACACATCCAACCAGGAGGAGACCTAAAGGAAGACCCAGGACATGTTGGAGGGACTATGTTTCTTGTCTGGCCAAGAGACACCTTGGGATTTCCCCGGAAGATCTGGCCCAGTGGCTGGGGAGAAGGAAGTCTGAGCTTCTCTGCTGAGGCTGCTGCCCCCACGACCCACAATTTATTTAGCTAATTTATACTAATCAAGGAAAAAAAAAACACTCATGCCTAGGGATGGGTACCTTTGACATTTGAATCGATCCAGTACTAATTACCGGTACCTACGAGTCGATACCGGTACTTAACGGTACCAATTTTCGATACTTATGAGTGTTTATTATTTTAATTGTCTTTTATAATTATATATATATTTTTCTCAATATATAACCATATTTGATAAATATCACGATAAATAACATACAACTTTTTGTATTTTAGCATTGTCCTTGTAGTTTTATAAGCTGATAATTAAACTGAAGCAAACATCTTTACTGTGAACTAAATTTACTGTGTATCTTCATTCCTTTTACCGTCCTTTTTCATTTGATTTTTCCTACTGGGAAGTTAGAATTTCCGAGGAGAAAGTGAACGCACCATTAGCTGATAACGGTGGCAATGGAAGCTAACATATCAAGCTAACGTTATCTTTAACAGTTTATTTAGCTGCTGGAGCAGATTAAAACGATGATGCCTCACACTTAGATCGTTGTCACTGGTTTTACCTTCACCCAATCACCCGTCGCATTTAGTGCGTTCATGTTCATCTAGTCGGAAATTCGGAGTTCCGAGGAGAAAGCGAACGCACCATTAGCGAAACGGAAGCTAACATATCAAGGTAACGTTATCTTAAACATTTTATTTACCTACCGGAGAAGATTAAGATGAGGATGTCTCACTTAGATCATTGTCTGTCGCTGGTTTCATCCAGTTACCCATCACATTTAGTGAAGTGGACCCAAGTTTTAGCGTGCGTTCTTTCTACCCATGCTGCTCTGTTTACAACTAGCTCGCACGGACCGGCGACATAACGCTCTTGCGCATGCGCTACTGTCTTGGCAAGTTCTCGTTATGAAGGACGGGTACCGAAACGAGGCACCGTTTGAAATGACGTGAATCGGTGCTCGGTCGGTACTATGGAATTCGGTCGGTACCTTAAAAAGTACCGAATTCGGTACTCATCCCTACTCATGCCCAATCTACTATCAACATGCATATGTCTATTTAAATTCAAAAAAAAAAAATGTTGCTTTTGTTCTCTGTGGCACAAAGGTATTCATGTACGTATATACTGAGTTTCCAGTATATAAAACAATGCACAACAGCATTATGGTGTTTTAGCACCCATATAATTAGAAAATGGTAAATGGCCTGTATTTGATATAGCGCCTTCTAAAGTCCTGAAACCCCCCAAGGAGCTTTCCAACACAACCAGTCATTCACACAGACTCACACACTGGTGGGGATGAGCTACGATGTATCCACAGCTGCCCTGGGACGCAGTGACAGAGGCGAGGCTGCCGAGCACTGGCGCCACCGATCCCTCCGACCACCACCAGCAGGCCACGTGGGTTAAGTGTCTTGCCCAAGGACACAACGACAGCGACAGACTGAGCGGGGCTCGAAACCAACAACCCTGTGATTACGGGGCGAGCACTTAACTCCTGTGCCACCATCGCCCCAGCAAGCCTCACACGTTATAAATGCCGTATGTGGAACACAGGAGAATAGACTTGCAGCAGACAATAAGCAACGCGCTGCCAACATCAAAGACATTTGACTTCTTAGAATATTTACGGACATTTCTGGTTTCCTACTTGGACCATCTGTCTGTCATCATGTGAATCAGAATAGAGTCTTTAAAATAACTGCTGGATGTAATTTAGAGGGTCAGTTTGTTTCGTTTCTCTTTCCATCTTAGATTTGCTTCTCTACTTCTCAGCTTCACCAGCACTGTGATAGGGAGTTTTCCAACAGAGTGACAGTATCAAAGAGAAAGGAGAAGAAAAGAATGTTTGCTTTTTTATTTTCCTTTCACTGCAGTGTGTCCTTCTCCTTTCTCTACTTGTGTTTTGATTTCTGCACACATCCAACTTTCAGCTGAGTAAAAATACAACCTGTCAATAGAAAGGAAACTCAGATGAAAGATTCATGGTTAGAAGAAATGCAGCTATAAATACAAGGAAGTTTAGTGTGGCCTGGTTTAAGCAACATAGACTAGTTGTCTCCTTGTCACTAAAACAGATTTATGAGAGCTGAATGCCCATTGGTTCTGTTTGGTTTTCTCAACTTTAATGAGAAAACACTAAATCACAAATTTTCTAATCTTAAAAATCACTGACTTAGTTGGTGTGTTGCTGTCTTATTACTGAGATGAGGCCAAGATGAAGCAGCTGTTGTAGGAAATGTACACCTTCATATTTAAGAAGAAACATCTGTTTTCCTGACCTTTTACTGCAGTCATTTCATGTAAAACACAACGAGTCATTAAAATATAGAATCTACCTGTTGTCGTTTTCACCCGAGAGAACACTTGGCATGTGCTTGATTTTGTGAACAGTTAAGTGCATGGATGTGAAAAGATGCTTTGATAGTCAGGTTAAAATAATGGATCAACAAAGCACTGCCAAACTGAATCAATGTTTTTTTTGTTAATCTACAACAGTTATAATTACACATCTGTGTAATTACTACATTATGTTTATATATCATCACTTGCTTTGCATTCACTTATAGTGGCTGTACAAGGTATAAACTCAGTGTGGACACATACGCATCTAGGTCAAGTTATGGCAGTAATCGAGGTAATACCTGATCCAGGATGAGCCTTTAGCCTAGTTTACATGTATGTTAGAAAACTGAATTACTGAAAGAAGGGTGTTTGACTTTGCAACAGCGGGTGGTGACATGTGCCCTTTTGTGTCTGCATTCTTTCGGTTAGCTTATTGACCTTTTGTACCCACGTCCACTGTTAACAACTCAGCGACTTTATCACTGTTCCTAATGATTTTTGGATGCCCCCAGTTACTTTTTTTTTCTAAAACGCATCTAGCGACAAACCTAGCAACACTTTGAGGATCCTTTGCTACTTTATGTAGAACTTTCTTGTAAATGTTCCCAGCAGATTAGCAACAAAGAAACCATTTGCACTCCGAGCCATTCTTCCGGGAGTAAGGAAAGTGAATGAAGATATGCGCATGTGGACTTCTCAGCCGGGCCAACGAGAAAGGTACTGCTGTCTTCCTGGAGACCGCTAGCCTGGCAAGCCAAACTAAATAAATATATTTTACAAGGCAAGAATTTGGTCTAGTTCACTAGGTTAGGAGACCGTCGGTTTACATCTGCTGCTGCTGCAGATTCATGCTTCTACTAGAGATGATGTAGGAGTGAATCTGCAATCTCTGGGTCTGCAGCCATTAGGCACCTTGGCTCGTCCTGCATTTCTCAAAGTCAACGGGAGTTTGAAGTACCATCCCGTTAACACTTGCAGCTCTGTGGCTCATCTAAATTTCCTTCAGTGACACGGGGATGATATATCATGAGACTCTTGCTCCCTTTTGCTCAGTGCACCAGTGTACGCCATTACTATCATGATCAGTGGCGGCTGGCCAGTAGAGGGAGATAGGGCGCCGCCCTCCCAGTTTTCCCCAGAGTTTTTAATTTTTATTTAAAAAAATAAAAAAATAAAATTAACAATAATCACATATTCTAAGTTAATTGTGTGTTTTGTAACAAAAACAAATCATATATATATATATATATATATATATATATATATATATATATATATATATATATATATATATATATATATATATATATATATATATATATATATATATATATATATATTGGTGAGAAGCTCTCTGCCGAGCGGTGGAGGCGACAGAAAGGCTGTGGGCTGTGTTTCAATCGCCCAAACAGCACGGAACCAGCCGGCCAATTGCTGACAAGAAAATCAAACGGTAGGAATGGGAATGTATCCAATCAGCGTCGACGTTGTTTCAGAAGCATGATGGGCGATAGAGCTACCGCCAAAAGCTTTCGTTGGTGTTTGGTAGAACTCGGAGAGTCTCGACTACTCCAGCACGTTTTCGGTCGTGACGCAGATGTAATAGACATGATGGACGCCAGTGAGCCTACAACCAGCATGGATACCGGATCTCAGCAGCCACTGAATTCAGTTTGGTCTCTTCTCCAGTATCCGTTCGAGAGGAGAACTATGGTGGAAAAACTTAATGTCAAAGAGCTTGGACCAGATCAGCCCGACGTAAAGATAAGCCAGCAGGACAAGGAGAAGGGTAAACTGTACACACGAGGCTGCTCCCGAAATTGGTACACCAGGAAGGCTTGGCTAGCTGGATGCAATCACGCTAATGCGTTATTTTGCTTTACGTTTTTGTTATTCAAAACGGCTGGGACAGATAAGGCATGGATTGAGTCAGGAGTTACAGACATGAAACATTTTTCTGAGAAGGTGAAGAAACACGAGTTATTCCGGGCACACATGGACAACACGGTGAAGCTAGCCATGCTAGGCAGAGCTAACATTGCCATGCAGCCAGACGAGGGGCACAGGCTTGCAGTGAGGAAACACAATGAAGAAGTAGATCGGAACCGGCACATTTTGTCCCAGATAATTGACTGTGTTAAATTTTGTGGAGCATTTGAGCTGGCTTTGCGTGGCCATGATGAGACTGAATCCTCAGAAAACCCGGGCTGAATATATGGACCGAAGTTTGAATATTTGGACTGAAAGTATGAATATATGGACTGAAAGTATGAATATATGGACCGAAGGCTGAATATATTGACTGAAAGTATGAATATATGGACCAAAGTTTGAATATATTGACTGAAAGTATGAATATATTGACTGAACGTATGAATATATGGACCGAAGTCTGAATATATTGACTGAAAGTCTGAATATATGGACCAACGTTTGAATATATTGACTGAAAGTCTGGACATATGGACTGAAAGTCAGAATATTTTCATTGAAGTCTGAATATATTGACTGAAAGTTTGAATATATGGACTGAAAGTCTGAATATTTTCATTGAAGTCTGAATATATTGACTGAAAGTCTGAAAATATGAACCGAAGTTTGAATATATGGACTGAAAGTATGAATATATGGACCGAAGTCTGAATATATTGACTGAAATGTATGAATATATGGACTGAAAGTCTGAATATATGGCCTTAAAGTCTGAATATATGGACCGAAGTTTGAATATATGGACTGAAAATCTGAATAGTTTGATTGAAGTCTGAATATTTGGAACAAACCTTTATTGATTAAAACTGAAACTGAAAAATTGAAGCACCATCTTGATTTTTTTTTAGCTGTGCAAGCAGCGAGCTAGATTCAGATTTTAACAATGAGTGAGTCCGCTAGGAATCTGGTTGCAGCAACACCGAAAGATAAAGACTTAATCAATACTTTGGCCAGTGCTTGCACGACGAGTCAGAGTAGCACAGGTGGAAGTGAACACCGTTCCACAGAAGAGGAGATATTTTCCCTTTTCCAACGTGGGAGAAGGGGTGCAGCAGTTGCCACAGGCTCTCAAGAACCTCCTAGCACAGGTCCCATGTATAATCTTCGCTCTTTTACTCGAAAAGGCCCAATATCTAAGAGGTAAGCTATGCACCGCAAATATCTGTGCTTTGTCTTTCACCTGTTATTATCCTACTGTTTAGGTACAAATGAGAGGGACAAACTTGTCTCAAAAAATGCTTCACCTGTGTTGCTAAAAATAATATTAACATCACTGCGCGCACGAGTGTACACACACACACACACACACACACACACACAGCGCTCCATCATGCGCTCCCCTTTAAAACGCTGTGCTTTTGATCTACCATAATGTATGTGTCTTTTTTCCTTCTGGAAATGCTGTAGAATAGTTGCAACAAATAAAGAGCGGGTCAAGTGTGCCTCAGAGTCCTTTTCCACCCACATATCAATTTTAAAAACTGCAACATTAGTAGGCGTTGCCTGGAGGACCGAGAGGGTGGAGCCGCAGCAGTGACGAAGACGATGGGTAACGAGACGATGCTGGCTCCCTTCACTCGAGCAGTCATTAGAAGTGGAGGACGTTTCTCCCCCTCCTTACCCATACACTCGAGAAGAAAGGAACCAAGTCTATTTGGAGGAGACAAGCGGACCTGAGCCTTATTGTTTTGAGCTCGTGAGTTGCCTGAAACTACCGGAACGGACCCAACAGAACCAGCTCTGAATGGTAAGTAGCCGTTAACCATAGCATTAGACTAGCTGCAGCGTTTGGCTCCATGGCCCTAGAGAGCTAGTATTCAGCATGTTTTAGAGGTTTATCTGCTTCAACACACCTGGTTTTAATCAGCAACAAATAGCTGAGCTGCTTAACAGCTAATCTAACCTGTTAAAGCAGGAAAACCACTGAAACGCGCTGGATAGCAGCTCTCCAGGAGCCCTGGGCTCAAGTTACAGTCTGCTGCATAGAAAGTTATGAAAATACCCCATGAGAAAATTATTCTGTAATGTGTTCAGCCCACTAAAACTGCCCTGATTTCATTATTTATTTACTGATACCAGCTGCTCTCTTGGTCGTAGGTGATCCTCTGGTGTCTGCAGCTGGTCTCCTCTGCTGGTGTCATCAGGATCAGGAGCTTCCAGAAGAATGCGCCTTTCAATAACTCTTTCCCCCTTATTTGTTATATTAATTAAATAAATCTCAATTTATATATTTCCTGTTTTTGTTCATGTCCATGAATACTTAAACATGCTTGAAATTAAAACTAGCTTTTAACAGTGAGGTGCTAGTTTAATTCATCACTATAGACCCTTTTACTGTTTGTAAACAATATGACGTCAGCGAGAATGCGCGTGCAGCTTGGCAACAGAGAATGGCGTTGTTTCAGGCTTTATAAAGCTACGCTGCGGGGTTATCACCGGCAAATCTTGAATGTTATATTATTAAACTCACTTTAACGAATGGCAGCAGACTCCCGGATCCCTGTGGCATTACGGAATGGGTGGAAGATGTAGGTGCGTGGCCAGATATCCAGTGGCCCGATATATATACGTTTTTAGTGGAGAGGCCCAGTAAGTACACACGTGAGAAGCTAGGGCATTCAAATCGTTAGATGCATACAACTATGTTGTCTGTGGCCACGTACAGAAAGTAAAATATCACGACTAGGGATGAGCCGGATACTCGTTTCAGACGAGTATCCGGTACGGATAACGCTTTTTTGACGAATACGAGCAGGACACGAGTAAAACGAGTCATTATCTGTAATCGTGCTGAAGGAAAATCTTCATTGGGCAACTGACTGTCTTCACGCTCTGTGATTGGCCAGTCACATAGAGCGCCCGCCCCTCCCTACTTACAAAACTCTCTAGCCGACCGGGAGCTCAGTCCGGCCGGCTCATCCACGCACACACACACAGTAACGGATCGCGCTGTGATTGCTTCACTGTTGCTCACGTTTTTTCTGTTTTCCCTAGGTTTTCTTCAGCTCGCCTCTTTTTCGGTTGAATATTTAAAGTTACTTTTTTCGTAACTGACATGGTGCATTTGACAAGACAGAGCTGACGTGCTGTTGTCA
Source organism: Nothobranchius kuhntae (assembly GCA_006942095.1). Classification (NCBI taxonomy): domain Eukaryota; kingdom Metazoa; phylum Chordata; class Actinopteri; order Cyprinodontiformes; family Nothobranchiidae; genus Nothobranchius; species Nothobranchius kuhntae. The sequence goes on from SSNQ01034039.1 coordinate 156,569, forward strand.
CTACCTCCGCTCCGGTCGGGTTTTTTATTTTTTTGATCTCTCTCTCTCTCTCTCTCTCTCTCTCTCTCTCTCTCTCTCTCTCTCTCTCTCTCTCACACACACACACACACACACACACACACACACACACACACACACACACACACATTAATCAACATTTCTTTGTTTAACTTTGTGTGGGAAAATGCCACGAACGTTAAGAAAAAAATCAGTTTAATCAAATTAAAATAAAAAATATATAGAAAGTTGTGTCTGGTTCTAGCATTTCATATTTCCTAGTTCCTACTGCATGAGTTCAGATGTATTAATCCATGCACTCAAATATTAATGTTCTGATTTTATTGAAACACTTGTTCTGTAATAGTTCCTTTACTATTGTGATCAAAATATTTAATCTCAATTCTGAGGCTGCTCTGTAAATAGTTTTCAAATAAACAATACACATAGCAACTTCTGATCAATCCATATCAATTTCAGACTTAAAATAATACATTGATGTAAATCACGTCCACTTCCGGTTAAACCACGCCCACTTCCGGGTTATGCCACGCCCATTCCGAGTACAGATACAGATACAGATAATTTAGTTGGTTGAACAGATACAGATACAGATACAGATAGTGGTGTACTCGCTCATCCCTAATCACGACATAGACTCTGAATTTTGCGTCTTGAAGACAGAAGTCCTTCCTAGCCAAAGACAAGGACACAAGACTGCTATGTATGAGGCTTGGGTCATAGTAAACAAACCAGAGAACTACATCTTCACAGCCATGGCAGGGTGAGTATAGCATAGGTTTCTTTTTTTAGCGTGCTCAGAGTACAATCGTGTTAATTTTAGAGAAATACAGTTTATACTAATATGCAGTGGGAAAATACTGATGAATTAGAATGAAATGTTAATAAAAAAAAAAAATAGACTGCTTAAAAGCAAACCAGCAAACGCAACTTACTTTCTTTAATAGAACACACGTTAACCAGCTTTCTGGTGTAATCTTAGTACATAATTACCTTACCTGATTTAAAATGGGCGCTACAAACTCGAGCATTTCGGATCGTGTTTTCAGTCCAGTTTTCATCAACCCTTTTGATGGCCTGCAGCCACAGACGCCTCCGATTTTGTTGAAATGGATGTGCTCCCTTCGGAATTCTGTAAAGTTTCAGTCCACTGCTTGAAGAGATGCGATTCTGGCATCCATACACGCAACAACCCGACATTTTTATGTGCTCAGAACTTCAAAACAAAGGGTTTAAAATGCTGTTTTAGTATCGAGTGTGAATGAGGAAGCCTTCACTCTCGTTGCCAGGCTGCGCGCGCAACTTTTGATGACGTAGGTAGTAAAAGGGTCTATAGAGCTAGTTAAACATGCAACAAAGTGATAATTCAAGTAATGTAATTTATAAATATACATGAAAATATAAAAACTGGAATCAAAATGAGACATTTGGCAGCACAAAAAACATGTCAAACACAATTTTTAATTTTAATAATTGTGGGCAGACAGGAGACAGAGCTGATGGAGGTTCAATAATATGTGGTGTTGCTCACCTTATGTGCTCTTCAGAGTATTAATGTGTGCCTGCCTCATGGTGTAGAGTCCATACTTTGCTGAGTGTCCTGCAATAATGCAGGTTATTAGTTAATTTACTTTTGATAGCAAAGAACGAAAGATTTAATGTAAAAGTTATTTTCCAGGTGAATCAGCTCACACGTCACCACCAAGTGTCACGGGGCAGAATCAGTAGCCTCCTTCATGATGTCATGATGTAATCACATACATTTATTTGACTTACCACATTCATGGTGGTTCTTGCCTCCTGAAGGAAGGACTGGCGGTAAGGCGTTTCCTGTTTTCAGTGTTGCACTACGTGTAGCTGTTTGAGGCCCACTAAAACTGATTTAATTTCTCTGTTCTAGGATATCTCTGAGTTATTGTAGCACAAAAGCACGCTAAAACACAGATTTTCTGTTGTTCCACCTAGCTTTTAGGGAACCATTTGAGTTTGCACGTAGTTTATTTGGTGTTGAACAGTTTGCTCGTCCAGTTAGCTTAGCCTCAGCACGGCTATGGCTACTTCTGTCTCTGCTTCTGCGTCTCCTATCTCTTGCTCTCTGTGTCAGATGTTTAGTTACTCCTCTGCCTCCTTTAGTGATAATGGTACGTGTAATAAATGTAGCATTTTTGTAGCTTTGGAGGCGAGGGTGTCGGAATTGGGAGTCCCGGCTCCGCGCTGTTGAAAAACCCGTAAACAGCCATAGCTACTTAGCTAGCGCGGGGCTGACTAGTTCAGAACCACCCCGTAGCGACCCTCCAGCAGAACCCGAGCAGCCGGGACCTCAGGCCGGCTGGGTGACGGTACGCAGGAAGCACCCAGCCCGTGGGCCACCACCAACCCGTCCACATTTCTAATAGATTTTCCCCGCTCAGTGACGCACCCACTGACAAGCCGACTGATTATTGGCAGCTCCGTAGTCAGAAACGTGGCATTAGAGACTCCAGCAACCATAGTTAAATGTTTACCTGGGGCCAGAGCGGGCGACATTAAATCTTATCTGAAACTGCTGGCTAGGGATAAGCATAAATACAGTAAGATTGTTATTCACACTGGTGGTAACGACACCCGTTTACGCCAATCGGAGGTCACTAAAATTAATGTTGCTTCGGTGTGTAAGTTTGCCAAAACAATGTCGGACTCCGTAATTTTCTCTGGCCCCCTGCCTGATCGGGCCAGTGATGACATGTTTAGCCGCATGCTGTCCTTCAACCGCTGGCTGTTTAGGTGGTGTCCTGAAAACAACGTGGGCTACATTGATAATTGGAAAACTTTTTGGGGAAAACCTGGTCTGTTGCGGAGAGATGGCATCATGCAGCTCTTCTTCCTAGGAACATGGCCAGTTTCATTAGTCCTCCATGACAACCCAGGGTCCAGACCATGAAGCAGAGTTGTAGTTTAACACACCCCTCTGCAGCTTCTGTACTGTTACCCACCCACTACCCCATAGAGACAGTGTCCTGCCCACGGCCAAAATCACACAGATTAAATATCAGGCTTAATAAAGCAAATCATGTAAATCTCATAAATATTAGAACAAATTCAACTGAGCAGAAAACTAGAAAAATAAATGTGGGTTGTTGAACATTAGATCCATTTTTTCTATCTAAGACTTTGTTAGTTAATGACTTGATTTGTGATCATCAGATCTCTTTGCTCTCTCTCACATAATCCTGGCTGCAGCAAGAGGACTATGTTAGCTTAAATGAGTCGACTCCTTCAAATTATTTAAATCATCATATTGCTCGAAGTACAGGGCGAGGAGGAGGGGTAGCAACCATTTTTCATTTGGACTTATTAATCAGTCCCTTACCAATTAATAGCTACAGTTCGTTTGAACATCTTATTCTTAATTTTCCTAATCCAGATTGCAAAACTGTAAAACCACTCTTGTTTGTATTTTTATATCGTCCACCAGGCCCTTACTCTGAGTTTTTGGATCAGATCTCTGATTTTTTTTTAATCTGATTTGGTGCTAAATACTGATAAGGTCATTGTAGTGGGGGATTTTAATATTCATGTGGACATTGGAAATGATAGCCTCAATGTATTCTTTAGTAATATCTTAGACTCAATTGGTTTTACTCAAAGAATACATAGCTCCACCCACCCCTGCCATCATACATTAGACCTTGTGCTGACTCATGGCATAGAGTGTGAGGACATAACGATCTTTCCACATAATCCAGTCTTCTCAGACCACTTTCTGATAACCTTTGAGTTTTATATAACTGCGTTCTCGAGACATGAAAGTAAATTTCACTATAGTCGGTCCCTATCTGACAACGACGTTGCATCTTTTAAATCAACTGTTCCATCTTTACTTTCCTCAGCATCTCAGAGGCATGTAGCAGAGGGCAATATTTTCAGTTCTAGCCCCTCACAAATTGATGCCGTAGTTCATCATGTTAATTCCTCTTTACTTGTGGCATTAGATGATGTTGCCCCTTTAAAAAAGAAGGTAATTAGGGACAGGAAGTTGGCTCCCTGGTTTAATTCTCATTTACAAGCCTTAAAACAAAACTCTAGGAAATTGGAGAGAACATGGTGCTCTATGCACCACGAGGAGGCCTACCTATCCTAGAAAAATAGTCTTGTGCTTTATAAAAAATAAGCTTCGACAAACTAGAACTGCTTATTTCTCAGCACTAATTGAGGAGAATAAGCATAATCCTAAATTTCTTTTCAGTACAGTTGCTAAACTTACACAGAATCATAGCTCTGAGCCATCTATTCCCTTAGCCCTCAGCCGCAATGACGTCATGGGATTTTTTACAAGTAAAATTAATTCTATTAGAAACAAAATCTTTAGCATCCTTCCTAATGCGATTTCTTCTTCCTCAGTAAGTGAAGCAGCATCAGAGGTGACTGTAGAACCGCATCTGTGCTTGAACCGTTTTGATCCAGTTGAGCTTTCAGATTTATCAAAAATATTAGCTTCATCTAAACCTTCAACTTGCATTTTGGATCTAATCCCAACCAAATTATTTAAAGAAGCATTTCCTTTCGTTACTACCCCAATTCTAGATATAATCAATCTATCCTTAGTAAATGGGTATGCACCACAAGATTTTAAGGTTGCTGTAATCAAACCTTCACTTAAGAAGCCTTCTCTGGATCCAGATGACCCAATGAATTATAGACCAATATCTAACCTTCCATTTTTATCCAAAGTCCTGGAGAAAATAGTGGCCATCCAAGTATGTGAGCATTTAAACACTAATGCTCTGTTTGAGGAATTTCAGTCTGGTTTTAGAGAGTATCACAGCACTGAAACTGCATTAGTGAGAGTTACAAATTATATTCTCATGGCCTCAGATAAGAATCTTGTGTCTGTTCTAGTCTTGTTAGATCTCAGTGCTGCCTTTGACACAGTTGATCACAATGTTCTTTTAGAAAGACTTGAACATGTTGTAGGGATCAAAGGAACAGCGCTAGGCTGGTTTAAATCCTACCTGTCTGACAGATTTCATTTTGTAAATGTACATGACAAATCGTCTTCATACTCCAGGGTTACTTGTGGAGTACCACAGGGTTCAGTGCTTGGACCAATTCTTTTTACTATACCAATGCTCCCAATTGGTAAAATCATTAGACAGCATGGGATAAACTTCCACTGTTATGCTGAGGATACTCAGTTATATCTATCCATTAACCCTGATTAACCTAATCGGTTGGGTAGATTACAGGCTTGTCTTGAGGACATAAAAAATTGGATGACTCTAAACTCTTTGCTTTTAAATCAAGACAAGACAGAAGTTCTCATCTTTGGACCAGAAATCCAGAAAAGGAAATTGCTTAACCAATCACCTGACCTGAATGGCATTACATTAATCTCCGAGAAAAAAGTAAGGAACCTTGGTGTTATCTTTGACCAGGACATGTCATTCAAATCCCAGGTTAAACAGGTTTGTAGGATTTTCTTTTTCCACCTTCGGAATATTGCTAAGATTAGAAGCATCCTTTCCAGGAGTGATGCCGAAAAACTAGTTCATGCATTTATTACATCAAGACTGGATTACTGTAATTCATTACTCTCAGGAAGTCCACAGAATGTAGTTAAAAGTCTTAAGCTTGTCCAAAATGCTGCAGCTAGAGTTCTGATGAGAATTAAAAATAGAGATCATATCTCTCCTGTCTTAGCTTCCCTACATTGGCTACCTGTTAAATTCAGAATAGATTTTAAGATCCTTCTTCTCACATATAAAGCTCTTAATAATCAAGCTCCATCATACATCAGTGATCTGATTGTTCCATACGTTCCTAACCGAGCACTTCGCTCTCAGACAGCAGGTTTACTGGTGGTTCCCAGAATATCTAAAATTAGGATGGGAGACAGATCTTTTAGTTATCAGGCTCCTCTCCTGTGGAACCAGCTCCCAGCTTTAGTCCGTGAGGCAGACACTTTGTGTACTTTTAAGAATAGGCTTAAAACATTTTTATTTGATAGGGCCTATGGTTAAAATCTGATGTTGGCCTAAATCTGGACAAGTGGGGGAGTAGAGGGAGGTGGAGTGTACAGTCGGTAAAGACGGCTCTCCCTTGCCCTGCCTCCAACATGCCTACATCTAAAAGGCTAGGTTATCCAGAGTTTTCTCTGTATTTATGCTGCTATAGGCTTAGACTGCTCGAGGACACACTGACCACTTTTCACACTCTACTGCTTTCTTCTACAATCTGCTCTTTAACTGTATTATTTTCTGCAATTTCAGCTGTTAACTTTATTTTCTCTCTAAGTGTTTTTCTCCCCAGAAGAAGCTACAACGATGTTCTGCTGAGCTGTGGTGGCCTCATGGAGGGGGCCATCGTCTAGCACACTGCTGCTAACCACTAAAACATTCTCCCTCTCCTGATAATAACTTTTTGCTTTCCTTGACGTTGGATGTGCTACTACTAGTTTATCCGTTTAATTATAGATCCACTAGGATAAATACAATAAAGTTTTTCTCTCACCAAATAGAATATTTACTAAGACAACACAATTAGGGATGGGTACCGAATTCGGTACTTTTTAAGGTACCGACCGAATTCCACAGTACCGACCGAGCACCGATTCACGTCATTTCAAACGGTGCCTCGTTTCGGTACCCGTCCATCATAACGAGAGCTTGCCAAGAAGCTGCGCATGCGCAAGAGCGTTTTGTCGTCGCTTGCTGTGAACCAGTTGTAAACAGAGCAGCATGGTAGAGAGAACGCAGGCTAAAGCTTGGGTCCACTTCACTAAATGTGATGGGTAACTGGATGATGAAACCAGCGACAACTATCTAAGTGAGACATCCTCATCTTAATCGGCTCCGGTAGGTAAATATAATTAGCTTGATATGTTAGCTTCCGTTTTGCTAATGGTGCGTTCGCTTTCTCCTCGGAACTCCGAAATTCCGACTAGAACAACATGAACGCGCTCTAAAGTTTGGCTTCACTTTACTAAATGTGATGGGTGAAGACGAAACCAGTGACGATCTAAGTGTAAGGCATCGTTTTAATCTGCTCCAGCAGCTAAATAAACTGTTTAAGATATCGTTAGCTTGATATGTTAGCTTCCATTGCTACCATTGTTATCAGCTAATGGTGCGTTCGCTTTCTCCTCGGAAATTCTAACTTCCCAGTAGGAAAAATCAAATGAAAAAAGATGGCAAAAGGAATGAAGATACACAGTAAATTTAGTTCACAGTAAAGATGTTTTTTTCAGTTTAATTATCAGCTTATAAAACTACAAGGGCAATGTTAAAATACAAACAGTTGTATGTTATTTATCGTGATATTTATCAAATATTGTTATATATTGAGAAAAATATATATTTAATTTTAAAAGAGAATTAAAATAAAAAACACTCAAAAGTATCGAAAATTGGTACCGTTAAGTACCGGTATCGATTCGTAGGTACCGGTAATTAGTACCGGACCGATTCAAATGTCAAAGGTACCCATCCCTAAACACAATATAACTATAGACACATTACTTTGTCTTTTTGTGTGTGTGTGTGTGTGTGTGTGTGTGTGTGTGTGTGTGCCTGCTCTGTCTTCTCGATCCCCAGTGAGTAATGGAGGATGGCTGCTTATACTGAGCCAGGACTCTCTGGAGCTTTCTTCCTGTTAAAAGGGAGTTTTCCTCTCCACAGTCGCTTTATGCTTGCTTAGTATGAGGATTGCTGTAAAGTCACTGACACTAGTCAGTGACTTTACAGAATTTAGAAAATGATTAAAATATATTTAAAATGAGCAAAAAATAGACAATTGTGATTAAAAAATGTACAGAAAGAGAGAGACTGAATAGGAAAGAGGGAGTGGATCCTGAGGAAGAGGAGAGAGAGAGGAAAAAAACCCCGACTGGAGCGGTAGCAGTGAGTGACTGACGGAGCACGAGCTGTTTTCAGCTCTGTCTTCTCAAATGCACCACGTACATTACGAAAAAAGTAACATTAAATAACTTTAAAAAGAAGCAACCCGAAGAAAACAGGGAGTACTGAAGAAACAGGAACAGTGAAGCAAGCACAGAGAGGTCCTTTACTGTCTGTGTGTGTGTGCGTGGATGGACCGGACACGGACTGAACTGTGAGCTCCCACTGCAGTTTTGTGTGTAGGGAGTGGCGGGCGCTCTATTTGACTGGCTAATCACAGAGCGGGAAGGCAGTCAGAAGAAGAAGAAGAAAATATCATTTCTATAGCGCCTCACAAGATAAAAATCACGAGGCGCTTCAAAAAAACAAAAACAAAAAATATAAAAAATTGTAAAAATATACAAAAGCACTTAGAGAATGTTTAAAAATATATTCAAAATGAGCAAGAATAAGCAATTGCGATTTAAAAGAAAAAATGTTAAGAAAGAGAGAGAGAGAGTGAATAGGAAAGAGAGAAATCAGTGGATCCTGAGGAAGGTGGATTAGGTGGGGAGAGCAGAATAAAGAGAGAGTGGTTGAAGAAGGTCGTACAAAAGCCAGCTTGAACAAGTGAGTCTTCAGCTTCTTTTTGAAGGAGACACTGAGTCCACTGATCTCAGGCTCAAGGGGAGAGAGTTCCAGAGTCTGGGGGCCACAGCAGCAAATGATCTGTCACCTTTGGTCTTTAGCCTGGTGCGCTGCACAACCAGTAGGCTTTGGTCACTGGACCTCAGGGACCTGCTGGGGGTGTAGGGACTAAGAAGATTACCAATGTAAGATGGTGCTTGTCCATGTAAGGCCCTATAGACCAGAACCAGGATCTTGAAATGAACCCTGGAGTTGACTGGCAGCCAGAGAAGCTGGAGGAGAAGCGAGCTGATGTGGGTGTATTTGGAGGACTTGGTCAGAAGCCGAGCATAGGCATTCTGAACCACCTGTAGACGGTTCAGGGAGGTTCTGCTCAGACACGTGAAAAGAGAGTTACAGTAGTCTAAGCGTGAGGAGATGAAGGTGTGGAGAACTGTCTAAAGTTCAGAGCGAGACAGAATGGGAGTCAGCTTAGCAATGTTCCTGAGATGGAAGAAGGAAGAGCGAACTAGAGAACTGACATGAGAATCCAGGGTGAGAGCTGGGTCAAAGGTCACGCCAAGATTCCTGACGGAAGGTTTGGTGTGGGAAGCAAGCTGACCAAGAGAGTCTCTGACTTTGGGAACCAGCTTGTCTGGGGCACAGATGAGGATCTCAGTCTTATCTTCATTCAGCTGAAGAAAGCTCCCAGCCATCCAGGTTTTGATAGTTAACCAATGAGGATTTTCCTTCAGCACGATTACAGATATTTAAGAGTTTTACTCGTTTCATGCTCGTACTCGTCAAAAATGCTTTTAAAAATGCTCATCCCTAAGAAGCATCATGGAATTTGGCCGAGCAGTCAAAAACGACTCTCAATTTATCCGGTTTTCTGGGGTAGTAGATGCCATGATGTGGAAGGTACCACTCTGTCTCTCTCTCAGATGTTGTAGGGGCAGGCTCTGCATCACCCTTGTTAATTGTTCCTTCCATTAATGCTTTGTACTGATCATAGTATTGTTTGTTGGCCTTTAATTTCTTCTTAAGACACTGTAAGCGAACTGTGGCTAGCCTCTTGTTGTTTGGTAGGTTGGGCAGACTGTTGCCTTTGAAAGGGATTGGAGTGGGAGGATATCTGGCTTTCCGTAAAATTGGGATGACGGGAGCGATTGGAGGGCGACCCGCAACCATGGACGGCACCGTCCGTGTGGATACCTCACAGACTGGGACGTTGCTCGAGGTGAATCGCAAGCTGGACAATGTCTTAGCTGCGTTACCGGTGTTAGCGCGCAAGATTGATATCATCTCGGAAAGGGTCACCGGACGGTGTGGAGATGTTAAATCACTGAATTGGTTTCACTGGAGGACTTGAATGATCAATACAGACTTACGGCAGAGAGGAAAAATTATCTCTGCCTGACCCAAACAAAGTTCTGTTATCGAATCTGACGCCATAAGCAGCCTTGGAGTTGCGTGCAAAAACCCCCACGATGGAAGGAATGCAGACAAATGCTGTGAAACTCTATCCGC
>SSNQ01034039.1:166606-199244 GCA_006942095.1 Nothobranchius kuhntae
GTGTGGTCTCTACCGAGGTCATTAAGCTAAAGGACTCACTGCTCTCTGTGCTTCCCCATGACCTCCCTCCCACCTGCGGAGCCAGCTGGTTGAGCGCCACAGGCAGCTCCCGCTGAGGAAACCAGGATCCCAGCCCCTCCCCCCTACCTACCGGGTCTCATGTTGTGAACTGTGACGTTTGTGCTTACATGTCGGGTGTTTTTTTTGCATTAGAGTGCTACACCCTGCAGGTGTATCCCTGTTAATGCCTTTTTTCTCCCTCCCCTGAACTTTCCTCATGTATTCCCTCATTCATCTACAAAGGAGCGCCGTCATGGCTGCTCCCATGGTCTGCCTGTATCTGTCCTGTCTATATGTGTGTGTGTAACCTTGGTCAGGTTGTACTATGGAGTCAAGTTCCTATGCTCTGATCTGGAGCGCTGGCAATAAAATTCATTCTGATTTCATAATGCCTGTCCTCCTTCTGTGTGATGTGGTTACTGAGGAACTGTATGAAATGAACATCATCCTGGGACACATATTTATCCTCATGAGTTCTCTCAATGAAGTCTGATTCCAGGGCCTTTAGAACACCTATCACTGATGGAACTGGCAATTATTTTACTGTTAGCCGATGCACAAAGCTTTGACCTCCTTGTCTGTCTAGGTGGGGGTTTGATGAGCCTATTATACTCCATCCTAGTTCTGATCTCTGTGCGAACGGTTGGGTTTTGTCCCCTAAGATAACTTCAAGGGAAAAAAAGAAAGATGGCGCCAAGGTGCTCGGCCTGCCGTCTGCTCTCTCTACTTCTCTTGGTTTTCCTGTTTTTTAGTAATCTAGTGAATGGTGTCAACTCCATCCTGGTGAATGACAGACTCACCCTTTTAAAGCTTCGTTTACCTGTGGATCATGCAGTAACCAAAGCCACTGAACATCAGAAACTGTTTCATCCACTGCTATCAAGTATTCCTGCTTACCTGTGGAGGCTGCCACACCCATCCTGGCTTTGGAAAAGACGCCGCGGTAAGCGCGGGGGCCGCTGTGTCCGGCTGCGAGCTGCCATGGCGATTTCCCGGGGGTGTATCCAGACCTTGCCGGCTGCCCTGCTCCATTCTCCCTTTGCTGATTCTCTGACTATGCCTTGGTTCGTCTGTACAGAGGAGGCAGCTCCAGCGCGTCGCCCCTTTTACCCGTGTCTATGGAGACGCGGAGTCAACCACGCAAACCTGTGCGCTTTCGCTGGACACCTTTCCGCCTCCACTTTGGATCTGCAGCTCTCTCCTGCTCTGACTCGCGTTAAGCTTGCTCTGCTTAACGCCCGCTCCGTTGGAAATAAAACCGCTATCCTCAAGGATTATTTCTCTGATAAAGACCTGGACATTTTTTGAATTACGGAGTCCTGGATCCCCCCGGTGAGTCCGCTCTACTAACTGAACTTCTTCCTCCTGGGTGCTTGGTGCTGAACTCTCCCAGGCTTTCGGGCTGCGGGGGAGGATTGCTGACTACTTTTAAAGCAAATATCCCCTGCAAGATGGTATCCTTCCCCACCATCATCAATTGTTTTGAACTGATTACTTTCGAACTGGGTAATACCCATCCAGTCCTATGTGTGCTTGTTTATCACCCCCCTAAATTCAATAAGGACTTCATTGAAGAATGGTCAGAAATTTTGGCAGAAATAACAACAAAATACGAATGAGCCCTGATTATGGGTGATTTTAATGTTCATGTTTGCTGTCCTGCCAAGCCCCTTGTGAAAGATTTTACTGATACACTTGATTCTTTTGGTCTTAAGCAGGTTGTGTCGGTTCCTACCCATAACCAGTTTCATATTTTAGATTTAGTGATGTTTTATGGGATAAATGTTAATAATTTGTCTGTTGACGAAACTGTCATTTCTGATCATTTTCCATTTTTGTTTGATTTTGATTGTCCGGTGAGCTTAGGTAAAAGGCCTGTGGTGCTGCGCCAGACACGGGTTATTACCCCGGCTACAGCTGATAGATTTTGTGCTTCTTTCACTGGCCTGCCGGCCTCCACCCTATTTTACACCAATCCAGATGATGCTTTGTGTGTTTTTCACTCAGCCTGTCTCATGGTGATGGATACCGTTGCTCCTTTAAAGGTTAGACGCCCTAAGCCAAAATCTGACCCTTGGTTAAACTCTCACACACATGAACTCAGAAGATTATGCAGAAGTTGTGAATGCAGATGGAAGAAGGATAAACTATCCATTTCCCTTGAGCTTTTTAGAAATGCACTAGATGAATATCAGAAAGCAGTCAGGAATTCTAGAAATAAATACTTCGCCAGCATTATTACTACCCATTCTGGGAACCAGAGGGTTTTATATAAAACCCAAAATGCAGTTTTGTCCCCTGATTACTCTCCTACGGTTGCAATCACAGATGATCTCTGCTCCCAATTTTTAAGTTTTTTCCTAAACAAAGTCTCCAATATTAGGAGTTTAATCATCTCCCCTGGAGATGTTCTGCTACCCGTATCTGTTTGTACTGGATGCTTTGACCATTTTGAGCCAATCACACTGCCTGCCTTGGAGAGATTAATATTTTCCATGAAGCCATCAGGATGTCCTGATGACATTGTACCAGCCAGACTCTTCCAGGAGGTTCTTCCAGTGGTAGCCCCTCATGTGCTCAACAGTATTAACTCCAGCCTTGTTTCGGGAATTATACCCTCTGTTTTTAAACATGCCGTGCTTCAACCACTACTGAAAAAATTTGGCCTAGACCCAACTGACCTCGGGAACTTTCACCCCATTTCAAAGCTCCCCTTCTTGTCAAAAGTGATGGAAAAAGCTGTTTATAATCAAATTATGCCACATCTGAACAATTTTGGGGTCTTGGATAAATTTCAGTCTGGTTTTAGACAATATCACAGCACAGAATCCGCTCACATCAGGGTTTTTAATGATATTATTTTAGCCACTGATTCCGGTTTCCATGTTGCCCTGGTGATGTTGGACCTCTCAGCTGCATTTGACACGGTTGATCATGACATTTTATTGTCCCGCCTTGAGAATTTGGTCGGCATTAAGGGATCCGCGCTTGACTGGTTCTGCTCCTACTTTGACAACAGGTCTATTAGAGTTAGAATGGACGACTGTTCATCTCCCTCTGCTGCTCGTCCTTGGGGTGTGCCACAGGGTTCTATCCTCGGCCCCCTTTTATTTAACATTTATATTCTTCCACTGGGATTAATCTTTAGGAAGTTCAACATTAACTTTCATCTTTATGCAGACGACTGCCAGATTTATGTTCCATTGAAGACTTTAACCTCCATCCAGCCACTCCTTGATTGCCTGAGTGAGGTCAAAGACTGGCTGTCAGCAAATTTTCTGCTGCTGAATGATTTTAAGACCGAGTTTATTGTTTTTACTCCTAATGGCTCATCTTCCTCCACTCCAGAGTTTTCTGCTCTTCCTTTTAAAATTAGTCAAACAATTGTTAATCTTGGAATTAAAATGGATGTGGCTCTAAAAATGGACCCTCACGTTATTCACATGGTTAAATCATGTTTTTTATCAACTGAGACATCTTTCCAAATTAAAACCCATTCTGAATCGGCACCACCTCGAGACAACCATTCACGCCTTCATCACCTCAAGGTTGGATTACTGCAATGCAATTCTGTTTGGCATTTCAAAAGCCGCATTATCTCGCCTTCAGCTGATACAAAATGCAACAGCAAGATTTCTGACAAATACTGGCCGTCGGCAGCACATCACTCCAATTTTAGTAAGACTTCACTGGCTTCCTGTGCACTACCATATATGTTTTAAAATTTAATTGTTTGTTTTTAAGGCGCTGAATGGCTTAGCACCACCTTACATATCCGAGTTACTCACTCCTTATGTGCCAGGCAGGACTCTCCGTTCAGGTAACCTACACCTACTACAGATTCCCCGTCAACGCTGCAAAACCCGTGGTGAACAAGCTTTTTCTGTCTGCGCTGCAAAACTCTGGAATGATCTCCCGCTGAATATCAGACTCTCCTCCTCCATTGGGGTTTTTAAGTCTCACTTAAAGACTTACTTTTATTCCCTTGCTTTTACTGCCTAGCTATTTTATCGATGGTTTATTTACACTGTTCTTTTACTGATTTTATTGACCTCTCTTGGTTGGTTCTTTGTGCTATGCTCTAGTTGTTTTATTCTTTTATATTATTCGTTTAACCTTATATGTTTTTATCCCTGTACAGCACTTTGGTCAGCTCACATGCTGTTTTTAAATGTGCTTTATCAAATAAATGGAATGGAAAAAGAGGAGCCAGTGCTGCTGGACAGTCGTATCCTATTAGCAGCCCTACATCACAGTCTTGGAGGGGTGGTAACTTATCTGCCAAGTTTCGGAGATGAGGCCACAGTAATGCTGTTTCCTTTGACTTGTCTACCAGGATGAAATCACGGCTGTAGGCCTGCTGTAGTTGAATTCAGCTCTCTGAATGGAATCCTCGAACTTCTAGACCACGAACAATCTTGCTCGATATGATTGTGTCAATAGCTGTCATAGTACTAAGTTTCAGCTTTACTGGCTGGACGTTCACACTCAGTTTGTCAAGTACATCTTCTAACACAAATGTTGAGTCACTCTGCGTGTCCAGTATTGCATATGTAAGTATTTCTCTGTGTGGTTCTTGTACTGAAGACACAAAAACTGGGACGATACTTGAGGTAGCAGAAGCGTGTTGTGTTAATGTATGGGACACAACATTGTGTGTTTCCTGACTTGCACGTTCTTCTGTGGAAGTAAAGCTATTTATTGTTGCTTCCACAGGGTTTTGCTTCCTGTCTTCTTGTAAGCAGGTTGGGTGATGACGGTTGCATATGTTGCACGTGTGTCGCCTCTTACAATCCTTGGTCATATGACCCTTTCTCAAGCACCCATAGCAGTGTTGATTTTCATGTATGAATGCCTTTTTATCTTCAACACTCTTTGCTGTGAAAGTGGGACACTTTGTGATGCCATGAGCTTCACTTTTACAGACAGAACAAGGTGATTTTGGTTTACTGCTGTTAGTCTCTTGTTTCTCCTGAGCGAAACTCTTGGGTTGTATGTTTGTGTTGAAGGCTTCTATCATCTACAGGTTTGAAATTTATCAACAGTGGGGAAGCAATAGGATTACAAGCTATCCGTGCTTCTGTGCTCAATAACTCTGTGAAGCATGCAAGATCTGGATAGTTTCCATATGTGTCAAGTTCATCCACAACAATTCGACTCCACTTTCGGACGATCCATTCTTGCAGTTTTTTGAGCAACTTGTGGTTTTCCTCACAATCGTTAAGCATAGCTAGTCCTTTGACGTATGGAGTTGCTTCAGTGCAGCTTTGGAGAAAGTCGGCGAACTCTCGTAGTGCTAGCGGGTCGTTTGTGCTGATCTTTGGCCATTTCATGAGCTTGTCACGGAAAGCTTTCTGTATGATGAATGGGTTCCCATATCTGTCTTGTAAAACCTTCCATGCTCCGTTGTATGCATTCTCTGAATCTCGATAAAATAAACCTACAGCTTTGCGCGCCTCTCCAGCAAGATAATTTTTTAGATAAAACATCTTCTCACTCGCTGGGAGTGGTTTTCTGTCAATTAGAGTCATGAAGGACATCTTCCAATCAGCAAACCTTAAAGGGTCACCACTAAAGGTGGTGGGGTCAGGGACTGGCAAGCGATTCATACTTAATGAGCTGGCGATTGTTTGAGCTAAACTGACAGACTCCTGGGTCATTGTCTTTTCAGGAGCTACCTGGTGAGGTTGGAATGAAGCAGCATCTGGATTCAAGTGAGGTTCAATTTGTATTCTATGATAAGCAGAGCTAGTTTTGTTCTTAATTTCTTCATTGTGGCTCTCAAAATCTTCAAAACTGTCATATGCTCTCACACAAGCTGCTGCTATAGCGACCTCTTTTTCTGCTTGTAACAGTTGCAGTTTTGCTCTCTCTTGTTCCAACTGTTGTTGCATTTTCACCTCTCTTTGTTTCATTTCTGACAACATTTTTGCCTCTTTAAGTTTCCATTCACTTTCTAACTTGTGAAGATGTGCCTGTTGTGCTTGAATTTCTTCCATGGCCTTTGATTGCTCCAACTTAGCAGCAAGCTCTGCTTCTGCATCTACTCTACTGCCGTGGGTACTGGCTGAGCTGTTTGAGTGTTTGCTTGATTCCTCTAATGACTCAAATGAACTTACAGCTTCAGTTTTAGTTCGACCAAAGACAGATCCATATTCATTTTTGTTTAATATTTCTCTTACTCTTTCTTTTTCAATTTGATCATTATAATCTTCATCAATAGTCTCTAGACGGTTGCTTATGAGATCACGAATTTCCTTTGTCAGCACACCACAGGCATCCATTTTTTGGACAATCTCTGGCGTTGTGTCGCTGTTACGTAGAATAGACTCATACTGTAGTTTTACAGCATCATACTTTGCCTGAATATCTTCATGTAATTTACTGAGGTCTTCTAATGAGCAGAGGGTTTTTAATTTTGTCCTTGTCTCCCTTGCTACTAGCTTCCAAGCGTTATAGGCTTTTTAAATTGTTTTTTTTCACGTTTTTTGATGTCTTGGTCATGCATTTCTTGGCCTTTCTCTGTTAGCTTTCTCTCATGTGAGCTGGACTTTAGTGGCGTGTCTGTGGGATTGTCTGTTTCCTCTGTTGGGAGTGACATCTTGTTTGTTTATGCAACTGCTTTAAGTATAGTGTGGCTTTTGATTGTCCTATGCCCGAATTCACGCCTATAAGCTGTAGTTATCCTTTACCACAGAGAAATATTTATCAAGCATTTACAGATTATGGACATTCAAAAGGATTTTTTAGCATAAAACAGTAACCACAAAATGTCATAAATAAGCACTCTCGATATTAATAGCTAGAGCTTCAACCTTTAAGCCCTTTCATAAACAGACATGTCATGAATTATTATTCCACGTGCCATCAATCTTGAAATATTCACCAATTTCAGAGTTATTATGTGTTGGAAACCAGCTCACAAATTATTTTGACCTCAACATATTATGTTAGTGTTTAAGGCACTTAAAGTATGCTGCAAGCTTGGTTGTGCGTAAATAGTTCCTTTTGCTCCTTGGTACCCACTGTCTTTTTTTTTTTTTCTTGGCTGTGATGGATGTGAGTGCGAGCGAAGTTAGGTGACTGGGAACAGGTTAGTAGCTGGATCTCAGATGTGATGGCGTCAGCTTCTCTGCAGGGATGGCAGATCTGTTGTAGCCAAGGAGTTTTCACTGTAGCGGCCCACTTGGAATAACCATGTAAGATGCAGAGAGCTTCGACTGGTGCAACTTTAATCCTCTCCTTCTTTCACCTCGCATTATGACACCGTGAAAACTATATGAACAGAAAATACAAATGTCACAGTACCATAATATTTCCACAAATAATGCATAGAAATCATGTTTACATTTTAAAATTAACACAAATATTTTTAGTAAACAAATAATGATTTTTACATGAAAGTAGGCTTTTTTATTCATTATAAGTTGTAGTTCTTATTTAAATAAAATAATGACAGTTTCGTTCTTTTTGAAATCAAATGAACAACTCGTTTCACACTGAATACACCATCAGTCTCCCCCTACCTCCTTCTGCTTCCAAGGGCGCTAAGTTTGAGTTCAACCTGCTAGCAGCCCTTCCACAACTCACAGTGATGTCCCTTAAACATGACATACAAACGGCACAAACACGAAGCGAACCACTGTAAAATACCCTTTCACAAGTTTCCATGAAGAACATGACAAATAAATAATATATTTGCATGTTTGACCAATTCTGGAGCAACATGTGCATGTCGTTATGATGAGCTGGGAGCAGGAAGTTTAGCGTATACAACAGGAAGTAGTAGAAGAACAGGAAGTAGTAGAAGAAGAGCAGTGCTCTTCAAAATAAAAGCACAAAACGTACAGTGACAGAACTGCTTTGTTTACCACGAACATAATTTGCTGCCATTTACACTCCCACCAAATCCTACTACAATGAATGAATGAGTACACAAAGAGCAAGTGAATTGTATAGGATTTCTTGACTCTAATAAATTAAAACCTTAAGTTGAACTATCAGAAGTATGTAGCTGAACTGTACAACATACACAATGAAGCCGTGTGCACACAAACAGTTGTTACTGTCTGTTCTACTCAGTTCTCAAGGAGAAGCACTAATTTTTGGATTGGTCTCTCAATAACTGAAGGTTTGGAGGGGGGATCTTGTTTTCTTTGAGGCTTTCGCTCCCCTACTTGCACTTGACTCGACGGACTAAGCCATCGCTGTCTTGAACAGTCTCCACCACTCGTCCTAGTGGCCTAGTGCTCTTCAAAATAAAAGCACAAAATGTACAATGACAGAACTGCTTTGTTTACCATGAACATAATTTGCTGCCATTTACACACACACACACACATACATACACACACACATATATATATATATATATATATTGCTTGGTTGGTAAAATGCAACAGATTTTATCCAGTTTGTTGGTTCTTTGCTTAAAAAGGAAGTCCGGGTGGCCAGTCCGATACTTCTCTTAGAATGCGGTGAACTGCAGTGAACTGTAGAGATTTGATGTTTTGATTCATGGTCGAATCAAAGTGAGCAGATTTATAAACACCACAGAGACTATGCCACGCTTCAGAAAGGAATGTTCTGATTGGATGAGTAAAAGCAATGTGTCATGCATTTACATTACGTGTAGTCAGCATGTCTAGTGCAGCTAGTTTAAAGTCATATTACTTATTAAAGCTTACTAATCATATCATTGTCATTTGACAGATTGGTCAACATCGTATTATTGACTAACACTTTGTTTGATTAGCTTTATTAAAAATAGAGTTCTTTGATTTATTAAAAAGAAAGAGTCCTTTGTCTTCATTCTTCTCTTGGGCTGGAAAGAAAGCAGTTTAGAAGCAAATGCATGACCTTGAGGCAGTCTCATGCAGATTAGTTCTGTGTCAGAGGCATCTGAGGAGAGAGGGTAAATAGTAGGGATGTGCCGGATCTCGTTTCAGACGAGTATCCGGTACGGATAAAGCATTTTTGACGAGTACGAGCATGGAACGAGTAAAACTGGTAAATATCTGTAATCGTGCAGAAGGACAATCCTCATTGGGTAACTGACTGTCTTCACGCTCTGTGATTGGCCAGTAAAATAGCGAGCCCGCCCCTCCCTTCACACAAAACTGCAGCCGGTTAGCTCTGCTCAGTCCGTGTCCGGTTCATCCACGCACACACACAGACAGTAACGGATCTCTCTGTGCTTGCTTCACTGTTCACGTCTCTTCAGTACTCATATGTTTTCTTCAGTTTGTTTCTTTTTAAAGTTACTTTAAAGTTATTTAAAGTTATTTTTTTCGTAACGTACGTGGTGCATTTGACAAGACAGAGCTGAAAACGGCTCGTTCTGCGTCAGTCACTGCTTCCGCTCCAGTCGGGGTTCTTTTTCCCCTCTCTCTCTCTCTTCTCAGGAGGATTCACTCCCACTTTCCTATTCACTCTCTCTCTTTCTGTACATTTTTTAATCACAATTGTCTATTTTTTGCTAATTTTAAATATATTTTAATCATTTTCTAAATGATTTTTTCTATTTTACATGTTTTGTTTTTGTGAAGCGCCCTGTGATTTTTATCTTGAGAGGCGCTAAAGAAAAGATCTTTTCTTCTCTCTCTCTCTCTTAATTCATGCACTTAAATATTAATGTTCTGATTTTATTGAAAAACTTGTTCTGTAATAGTTCATTTACTATTGTGATCAAAAACATTTAATCTCAACTCTGAGGCTGCTCTGTAAATAGTTTTCAAATAAACAGTACACATGGCAACTTCTGATCAGACTTAAAATAACGTATTGATGTAAACCACACCCACTTCCGGTTAAACTACACCCACTTCCGGGTTAGGCCACACCCACTCCGAGTACAGATACAGATACAGATCATTTAGATGGTTGAACAGATACAGATAGTGGTGTACTCGCTCATCCCTAGTAAATAGCCTTCGGTGGAATAGCTCTGTCATCACGTTACATAGAGTACGTTTACATGCAGCCAATATCCGGGTTAAGGTCGGGATTCGGGTTTCTGAGTTGATCAGAATAACCCGTTTACAAGCATAAATAGAAAGAGTTACCTCTAACGTGCATAACCAGATTTAACTGCGGACGTTGGGGTAGCGTCAGGGCGTATGGACTACGTCCAGACGCAATACGCGTCATTTCCGGTTCTTCTTGTTCCGGTATCCGTGAAAACAAAAACATGTTTCCCAGTTCGGAAGAGATAGTGACCGCGTTTGTTTGCGCTTTAGTTTCCTCGTCACTCAAAGTGTGGTGCTGTGCCGCGACTCACCACTTTGCCCCCAACTTGTTGTTTACTTCCGGTGTTCTGGCGCGTACAAGACGTCTCGCTACTCAAAAGACCAAGATTCTTTGCGAACAGAGCATGCGCAGAACACACGCTTTGATGGGGATATCCCGGTATGCGTTTACACGACCAAGCATTCGGGTTAGAAAAGGGTTACCCCAGGTGTAGTAACTGGGTTTTTAAAAACCCGGTTATGAGCATATCTGGGTTTTTGGCTGTGTTTACATGGACCTGCGGAACCTGGTTATTGTGAATATTCGGGTTTTAAAAGGGTTACTGGCTGCATGTAAACGCACTGATACTCTAAGCCTGAAAGCATTCACATTCATTCAGACACACCCATACATTCCTGTAACCATTCACACATTCCTGTAACCATTCACACACACACACACACAAACATTCATTAATCCTATTAATACTCTATGCCTGAAAGCATTCTCATTCTCAAGCCTGAAAGCATTCTCATTCATTCAGACAAATCCACACATTCCTGTAATCATTCACACACACACACACACACACACACACACACACACACACACACACACACACACACACACACACACACACACACACACACACACACACACACAAACAGTCATTTCCACACACACACACCTTCTGCCCCTGTCTTATCTCATGTTATAAATAAACTTAAAGGGATGATGTTCTTTGCAGTTGTAAGCTTCAACTATTGCTCGAGCTTCTGCCCTTTTTGTCTGGTCAATTGTCTCTTTTCTCTTCGACTGCAGTATTAGGTGATTGATAAAATCTCTATCATAATCTGGTCCTTCGAGCTGGATTTTGTTAGGGATTTTATCAATCACCTAAGGAGCCCGCATCTTAAACCGGTGAAGATAGAGGTCTGCTTCAAGCTTGCAGGGTACATTACCATGATGTTGGGGCTCACAGTCATGGGTAGATCCAGAATGCCAGGTCCTCGGACCCCCCTTTTGGTAACAAAACCGATGAAACAGCATTCAGTACGACAGACTAGTCTTTGGAATGCCTCCAGGTAAGCGACAAGTGGTTTACATCGTCAGCAGGGACCCAGCCGGGTCGTGAGTTCAGCCCTTAGTCTGAAGGACGTTGCTTTCAGAAGCAACTCGCAACAGGTTTGTTATCCAGCTTGTCAAGGTTCTTGTTGTTAAAAAGTGACGACTGGCCGACTCGAAACTCTAGAACTTTGAACTGAGTTAAGGGTGACGTGGGAGTTTGTTTTATAATCCAGATGTTTTGATTTATGGTCGAATCAGGATTTGACACAAAAGGAGATGGTGTAAACAAACACAAAGCCACGCCACGCGTCAGAACGAAAGCTCTAATTGGATGAGACAAAAGGAATGTGTCATGTGACTCAACATTACGTGTATCAGTATGTCTAGTGTAACTATTTAAAGTTATATTACTTATTAAACAATTATGATATCAAGTAATTAATATTTTCATTTCACAGATTGATTAACATTGCTTCACATCATTATTTGGACTAAGAGACATTATTTAATTATTTATTTAATAGTTCTTCTGATTCTAAAAGAGTTCTTCATTTAAGAGTTCTTCTTGTCTTCTCTTGAGCTGTAGGGGGAGGCAAATAGCTGGTTAAACAGTCTAGATGCCGAGGCATCACAGGTCTTGAGCAATATCAAGGAGATGACCTTTAGGTGGAAAAACAGTCTCTTCATGACGCTACAAATGTATGGCCTTTCGAATGTGTAAAGCCAGGCACATGCTGTTTAAAAGTAGCTCTGATGCTGTCTTACAAGAAGGATCATCAATATTAATGTTCATATCTCCAAGGATTAAAACATTCTCAAGTTTAATAACACTGGACAAGAACTCTGAAAATTCATCTAAAAACATGCATGCAGGACCAGGAGGACGATAAACTAAAACACAGTAAAATGAGTCAGTTTTCCCAACTTTAACCATTTGCAGCTCAATGAAGTTGTAAGAGGGTTGGTTCATAAGCTGACAGGAGAAGCAGTCCCTGTAGATAAGACCGAGTCCTCCTCCATGCCGCTCGGGGTCCCAAACACAGAACAGCTGAGAGGGCACAACTCGTTTAAAAATGTGATCTTGTTCCCTCTGCCAAGTTTCTGTCAAAAACATGAAATCCAGACATTCTTCATTAAACATATCTCCAAGGATGAAAGTTTTATTTACTTTTGAGCGAACGTTCAGCAGGGCGATCCTTGCTGTCTTTGCGCACTGGGCCGCTGATGCGCTCTGGGCAGGTTGGCACCGCAATGGAAAGCAGGCGCCGTTCACACATTCCGCCTGGCAGGGGACAGCTCGGAGGATCCGCTCACAGGATGTATGGAACCGGCTACGTCAAGATGTGAAAGTCCAGTCAGAGAGCCAGGATCGCGGCACCGCATGGGACAGCACTGGCACCTCCACGGGATCACATCGTGTTGCATAGATTGGCGCATCGCTTGCTCATTGCAAATCTGGACTCACTCCATATGATGTTTTCCCATAATGTTTTCTTAGCCTGGACTGGATTCCAGCTCTAGATCCATGCTTCCTTCTCCATCCTTGGCGACTTGAGGGCCGCAAGCATTCCTGTGCTGATGTGACACAAACAAAAGTTGGAGAGAAAAAATCGGCGTACCTGTCCCAGGTAACACAAGCAATCTGCATATGCTCCTTAATGCGGAAAAGCATGTGCCGATCATAGTGGTATTGACTGACAGCTGAGACACAGTTTGTTGACAAACTTGATAAGGCAAAAATATAATCAAACAAATCACCAGCATACGAGAAAGTGGCGACGAAGCACACAGAGCAGAGGCCGAGCCTAACACAGGCGCCATCATGCTCGATTTGTTACAAATGCTTTATTGTGCAGACCTCTAGATTTATTTTAGTCTCACAATGTAGTTTCTTCTTGACATTATTTTTAATTATTGCTTGTTTTGTGTTTTCTTACTTTAGACTCAAGCTTCGTATTAATTAACAACAGAATCAACAGAAAATGGAAAAACTTGTAAGGGACAGGTCACAAAATGCTATAGATGCACTAAAAAGAGATCTGGAACAACAAAACTGGCATGAAGTATATGTTGATGATGTAAACTTTGCTTACAATTCTTTTATAGGAATATTATGTAGTCAGTATGACAGAAACTGTAAAACAAAAACTAACAAAAAGAGGGAGGATTAACAAACCATGGATGACAAAAGGGCTGCTGAATGCCTGTAAGAAAAAAAAATACATTATATAGATGTTTTTTAAAACTAAGAACAAGTGAAGCAGAAAGGAAATACAAAAAAAGAATAAGAATAAGAATAAATTAGTTTGTATAATCAAAAGACAAAAAAGGGAATATTATAGCAATTTATTAGAAGAAAACAAAAATAATATTAGAGCAACTTGGGGAATAATAAATAATGTCATAAAAAGAAATAAAATAGCTTCAACTGTTCAAAATTATTTTGAAAACGGACAGTCTGAAATTAGTGAAACCAGTAAAATTGTAAATGAATTTAACAATTTTTTTTTACTAATGTGGGACCTGACTTTGCAAAAAACATTCCAAAAAGAACTAATTATAGTACAGTTGAGAATATCAAAAGCAATAAAAACAGTATATATTTAAGTCCAGTAACTAGTGATGAAATAAGAAATATTATCAATAAATGCATCAATAAAAGAAGTACTGACTGTGATGGTTTAGACATAACATTAATAAAAAATATAATAGAAAGTATTATTCATCCATTGACTTACATATGTAATTTATCTTTTGCAACAGGGACATTTCCTAACAGGATGAAAATTGCAAAAGTCATACCACTTCATAAAAGTGGAGACAAACATACATTTCCAACTACAGACCAATATCTTTATTGACACAATTCTCAAAAATATTAGAAAAATTATATATTGGGACAGCAGTAGCTCAGGAGGTAGAGCGGGATGCCTCATGATCGGAGGGTCATGGGTTTGAATCCAGCTCCCGCCAGGGGATCCTGCTGTTGTGTCCTTGGGCAAGACACTTCACCCAACTTGCCTGTGTTAGTGGTGGTCAGAGGGGCCGACGGCACCAAATGGCAGCCTCGCCTCTGTCAGACATCCCCAGGGCGGCTGTGGCTGCAAGTAGCTTACCATCACTAGCAGTGTGTGAATGTGAGAGTGTGTGAAAGCGTCTTTGGGTGTCTAGAAAAACGCTATATAAGTTCAATGCATTATTATTATTATTATTATTATTATTATTGGTAGGTTGGACCGATTCCTGATCAAAGAAGAGATATTAAATGACAGTCAGTATGGTTTTAGAACAAATCATTCAACATCCATGGCATTAATGGAATTAACAGAAGAAATATCGGAAGCCATTGACAAAAAAACTCATCTCAAAAGTATCTTTATTGATTTAAAAAAAAAGCATTCGATACAGTGGATCATAAAATTCTTATTAAAAAACTTAGTAAATATGTCATAACAGGGATGGCCTTAAAATGGATAATAAAATATCTTACCGATAGACAGCAATATGTTCAAATAAACAACACAAAATCACATATAAATAACATTACTTGTGGTGTACCACAAGGGTCAGTATTGGGCCCTAAACTATTTATCATTTATATAAATGACATTGTTGAGGTATCCAATATATTAAAATGCTGTCATGATCCTGTTCCTGCCGAAGACCTGTTGCCACAGCAACCACAGCCCGCACCTTATCAGCTCCACTCATTCCACCTGTTCCGTCATCTACCTACTGTAAATCCTCTAATACAGGCCCGGGCCTGTATTTGACTCAAGCTCATCAAGCTCCAGGCCTTTATTGGAAGGAGGACCAGAGTTAGAGGCAGGCCTCAATTTCTATTTGAGCAAAATGAACTAATGGTTCGCTGGAGTTTTTGACAATTAAAATTGCGCCCACATTTTCAAAGTTAAACACATTTCTTTTAACAACGGTAGTTTCTGCTTCAGCCCTCTCCCCCCTCCCCCTGCACAGCGGCCGCAAACTCACTGATGCGCCTGCAGCCTCTTGGAGTTCCTGCTGCTCTAAACATTAAAATAATTATTTCATTTTCTGTTCCTCACTTCTGATTACCTTCAATGGTGTCTGTTTGTTGCAACCACCAGGTACAAAAACTAACTTGTTTTATTTGACTATTTTTCTGTCCTGTCTGTTTATTATCTTACTGCATCTCCTCTCAATCCTAAAGAAAAACTGCTACCTGGGTTCAAATATATTCACCTTATGAGTTACCTTTGAACTGCAGTTCTAAAAGATCTACCGACCGCAAAAACAGCGGAGTGCTCGCCGGCCACATCGGTTAGATGCATCACTGAGGACAAAACGGGTGATGCGCCCCGATCCACAGCAGCGAAATGCATCAGGCACTAATAAAAGAATAAAAGACAGAAAACATAAAAGGAAATGAGCCAACATGAACGATCGCGTGTTAAATTAGTTTTTGAGGTGGCGACACCTGATTTGATAATGTTACTGTGGCCGTGCTCAGGACGCAGATGTCTGGAGCGCGTCAACAATCAGAGCTTTGCATGCGCAAGCTGGTTAAGGTTAGGATGGGGGTGAGGGGAATGTTAAATTGCAAGAGGGTAAACGTCACAATTTGGTTAAATGTCAGTTTTACGGCGGATGTCAGTACCGATGCTCTGGCACAGCGCATTGCCTCCCGACGCGCAGGAGCTTGTCACCTGCTGACAGCAGGCTTCTGTCTTTTCCGTGGACTGCATCTTGCCAGTCATTATTACGTGACAGCGACTAGTCGATGACAGGCATAAAAAGTCATTATAGAGGGGTGAAGTCAACTAGTGACTAGTTCATACAACCCCTGCTACTGCTCCCCAGAGTGTTCTGCAGCATAATCAGCACGTTCTCTTTGAACTTGATATCAAATTTTCGCCTCCTCTTCGTCTCCACACGGTTAAAGTTACCCTCGCGGTCTATCACTGGCAAATCAAAAGTGAGATGGATGACACAACCGCCCCCCGTACTTGCTTGTGCCACCCGGCCACAATAAAAAACCGGCCATTATTCACCTCCGCCGACTCCGACACTGGCCAAAATATGATACCCGGCAGTTAATTAAATACAGGCTAATATTAGAGGATTTACGGTAATTCACCACACCTGCTCCTCCTGCTATATAAGATCCATCCAGCTACCCAGTCATTGCCAGATTATTGAAAGCCCTGCAAGTAAATTCTCCAGCCTGTCACTCACCTTGTCTTCTGATCCCGAACCCTGCTCCGTTCCCGACCTCGCTTCTTGGATTTCCCCTACGGACTATTTTCACTTCAGACCTCCTGCCTCCTGACCTAGCCTCTGCCTCTTTCCTTTTAATAAACTTCGTTAAACTGTCATTCTGTGTTGGGTGTTTTTACGGATCCGCCAGTCAGCTCGTGACAGAATAATCTGGCCACAACGGATCCGAACCCAACATCAGAGTGGCGTGTTAGTGTGGAGACAGCTATAAACAAACTGGAGAACAAAACTGAGGAAATGCTAAACCTGCTACGAGCTAACCAACAGAGATCTCAGCGAGCTGCTTCCGGTTTAACTCCAGACTCCGCCATCCTGCCCCGAAGTTCTCCTATTCATGAGCCACGTCTGGTTCCGCCTAAAGTTTCCCGAGGTGAATTGAAGAACTGCCGTGTATTTCTTACACAATGTGAGATCCAGTTTGAGCTGCAGCCCTCCTCTTTTCCTACGGAGCGAACTTTCCGAATCCAATGCTTATACATTGAGTATAGCGAACATACATGAATGTGCTGAAGGCACATGTATTTGCTGTCAAAATCAAGCTATTTGCTGTGATGGGCTTTGTAAGTGGTTACCATGGTGAAAATTAGCACACAAAACCGTCTGCGTTGATTACCCTTTTAGAGATGTGGGAATACAAATAGCAGTAGTTAATCTTGTTTAGGAAACACAAATTCATTGTGACAGCTTGGCTGCTTAGGCCCTGCGGAGTGTTGCAGTGAGAATTGAAAGGACTGATTGTAAAAGAGGAAGAAAAGTGGACTACCATAAAGCTGAGGAAAAAAGTGTTTCAGGGTTTAGTTTGAGTTGAATGTAGAGTCTGGGTATTGCTCAAATCTAAAGTACTAAAGCAAACTTCTAGGCTTTGGGTAAAATGTTGCCTTGGTGTTTTTATAATTATCCAATAAACATGCAGAGATATTGGAACCATAAAAAATGTGCAAAATCAAACACACACACACACACACACACACACACACACAGGGCCGGCTCTAGGTGATTTGGTGCCCAAGGCAAGAGTGCCCATTTGCCCCCTCCCCCCATGCCTGCACACCTCTCACCCAAACCCAAGCCCACCCACCCACCACACATTGGAAAAAGCAACTCCACAGTTATTCCTTGGTTACTAATTTTTTATTTTAAATATTCACACAGCAACTCTTTAAAGTCAACAGCCTGAAGAATAATGTAAGCTTGAAAGATAAGTAACCTGAGAATATTACAATAACCAACAACTCAAAATGTTGTGCAAATGTCATTGGGGGGGATGCAAAATCAAAAGCAGCATTAAACTGTGCAATCAAAAGCAAAACTCAAATATCAAAGTGTCATCATAAAGAAAGTTCTACTTTCCATTTTGTTCAACTGCTGTGGCCAGTCAGCAGGATCCATGGGGCCAGCAGCTCATACATGTTCACAGACATTTGTTGAAGCTGATGATGGTGTCTCTTCAGGCTGTTGGATTGGAGCACTGAGTCTGCTGGTGTTGGGTTCTTCTGTGAGAAAATAAACACACACACGCACGCACGCGCGCGCACGCACGCACGCAAAAACAGGTGGTAGTGAGAGCATCCTTGGGGAATATTTGAAAAAACTTATGTCTCACTCTCAGGTGCTCTTCAGCATCAAATAAATTGTAGAATATGAGAAAGAAGAACCGGTGATCTGAGGCGCTCTGAGGATTTCATCTATTAAACAAGGAAACGCCGATGCGTTTTGGTACGACCTTCTTCAGGGCATAAACCTTTATGCCTTGAAGATGACTCACTAATGTCACAAAAACTAATGTCCATCCCTTTTTTTTTTTTTTTTTTTTTTTTACAAATTTACAGCCTAATTGACATTAACATCTTAAGGAGACAATTTCAGATGTGTATGTTCAGATTATTTAGAATTCTCAATGCTAAATCAATGCTGCACTCATTGTGCCAAAAACAAGTGTCTGGTGTGGATTTAAATAAATTAATTTTGCATATCGATATATGTGATAAGCCGTTTAATTTGAAAAAGTCCTTTTCTACTGCTGATTACAAATAGCCTAACAAGTAACTTACTCACCTGGTTCTAGATGCTGAGATTGTAGCTCAGTAAATGTTGTGCTGCTGCTTGATGCCTGGATAGAAGACGCTGCAGCGTAAACAAGAACGAGATGGCTTAAGATGTCATGCTGTGTTTTTGGCAGTGCAATAGGCAGTTCTCACTCCCCGCCGGGCCCGGCGGCAGCGGGGAGTCCCCGCCACGGCCGCGGCGGTGCCGCCCGCCCGATGTGTTAAAATTTTGCTACACCCACACCTAACGTTCTTCTGATATGAAAATATTAAATTCATATTGTATGCGTACTTAAAACTTGAATCGAAGTTCATAAAAAGGCTGCAATCATACTCAAAAAAACGGTTAAAAAAATCTTACATTCTTCATCATCACAGTGAGACTCAACAGGTGTAGAAGACAGTCCCGCCCCCCTGGTGTCAACAGGTGCCTGTCGACAGGCTGCAGATATTGTCTCACTGCATCTGGACACGACGATTCAAAAGTTCAAAAGTAACATTAATTGGTTTAAGTTACGAGATACTGTATTGTGTATGGAAACAGCTAGCGAGGGTCCGTCCGTGGACCGTGCGTGGCAGGAGAGGCAGTTAGCTAAAATGGTAACGCAAAAGGTTCCTTTGCCAAATTTATAAAGTCTACATACCTCTGCTTTGGGCCCGTTTTTTTTTCTTCCTCCTTCCTTTGCTTTGGGATCACTTCCTTCGCTTTGGGAATGCTGATCCCGATGGCTTAGGTGTTCTTTTCATCGTAAAAGATATCAAAAGTTTAAATGCGACAACAGGATGTCCTTCTACAGTGCTACCCATGCACATGATCTACGGCACCCTTAATGGTCAAATGCATCAGAGCGGTGGCCCAAGCGGGAGCTCGTCATGCAGCCAGATCGTTCGAATTTAAATATTGATGTTTTAATTTCATGTCATTTCAGAGGGGAATTTTGAGTATGTAGAGAGTGCATTTCATATAACAAACATAAATTTAATAAACTTTTTTTTTTGCGTCCTATCCATCAGATGGCGCCCCAGGCGGCCGCCTGTGTCGCCTGTCGGCAAAGACACACACACAAACTTAACACCATATAGCTGCATGTATCAGGATTGCAGGTATGTCTTAAATGGTGTAATCATTTTGATAGAGAGCGGTAATACAAACCGATAACACCAGAGAAATTAACACTGCTGATGTAAAGCCTTAATGATTACAAATAGGTCTAAAAGGGCAAAATAGAGCACCTCCCTTGGGCTAACTTACATCATATAGAGTACTGTATGATTTCATTAGGATGGAAACAGATCAGTAAAGCAGTGCAGTGAAGTTGATATTTAATAGTACACAGTGAGAAGCATAAAGTGGTTCTTTTTGAAATTGTGTACGAAAAAATTTTATCTAAAAGAGCTCTTTCTGCAGAAAACAGAAAGGAAGTTTGAAAATAAATAGTTTTTGCATAGTTTACACACCTGCACACACGGCAAACACTTAACAAATCATCAGATTCAAACAAGGGCAGGCGATGTATGATTGTAAACTGTGTAAAAGAGTGGGAATTTTTTTTCCTGAAAACATAAATATGTTTTAGAACTTTTAGAATAAATACTGTTTCGGTAAAATCTCTGGCAACGAGTTCAACTTGAAAAAATAAATAAATATAAGATTTACTAATATAACAATGTTTACAGTCGAAAATGTCTTTTATTGCAAGTTTCAATTGTATATGAGTTCTAGATTAGATAGAGGTACTTTTGTATATGTTTCCTCCTATTTGGCCTCCAGTGCAAACTCATTAGTTGTTAAACAGTTTTTTTTTCTTAATGAAGTTCATATTAATTTGTTGTTTCTTTAGAACAGACCGGAACAGAATAGACTTTATTAATCCCATAGTGGGGGAATTCATTCTTTACAGCAGCACAGACACTTAAAGAAAACGAAGAGGAAAAATAATAAGATTACGGATAAATACACAACGGCAGTAAACTATTATTGCAACCTTGAACCACTAAAAATAACAGATAAAAAGGAAATGTGGGTGTCCAAAAATATGTAGCATAAGAAACACGTACTAATGTGCATCCAGATTAGCACCAGTATTAAACACATACTTAATTCTGCATTGATGTTATTGTGTAACAGGCTAACGGCATTACCAATTAACCTGAGGAGGTATACACTCTACCTGCAGAGGGGATGAATGACCAATGGTAGTGTTCTGTTTTACATCTTGGATGGCTCAAAGGTAACATTAGTAATACACATATGTGGCTCTTCTGAATTCTGAATTGCACGAGTAAGCTACAAACATATTAAAGTTGATTTTAAAATATTAGCAAGCATAGTGCAACAACAACAAAAAAAGCTCTGTGAAATTCCTCTCCTATTTGGGTTTGAACGTTTAAATCACATCCCAGTCATCAACAATGCAAATAAATCACCAGTACACTTCTGTTAGAATGGCATCATTTATATCGATGATGAATTATCTGTCATTTTCTTGAAATCTCTACCAGATGATCACATTAGCAGAGAATCCACAAACACAAACTCACTTTTGAGACATGCATTAATCTACATTACAGCAAAAGCACAGATGTTACCTTGTCATTAAATCTGGCTGACATTTGGAAAGTATGACGTTGAGGAGCAAGGAGATTCACAAATAATCTTAGGCTAATTAAAACAGTGTTTAACGTGATGTAAGTTATCTTTAACAACATTTTTTAAGTCCATCCATCCATCAATTTTCAGCCGCTTATCCGGAGTTGGGTCGCGAGGGCAGCAGCCTAAGCAGAGAGGCCCAGACTTTCCTCTTCCCAGCTACTTGGGCCAGCTCCTCCGGGGGAATTCCAAGGCGTTCCCCGGACAGCCAAGAGACATAGTCCCTCCTGTGTGTCCTGGGTCTTCTCTTGGGTCTCCTCTCAGTTGGACGTGCCCAGAAAACCTCACCAGGGAGGCATCCAGACAGCATCCTGACCAGATGCCCGAGCCATCTCAACTGGCTCCTCTTGATATGGAGGAGCAGCGGGTCTACTCCAAGCCCCCCCGGATGACCGAGCCATTCTGCTGAGAAAACTAGTTTCGGCCGCTTGTATCTGCAATCTCATTCTATTGGTCACTACCCAAAACTCGTGACCATAGGTTAGGGTTGGAACGTAGATCGACCGGTAAATCGAGATCTTTGCCTTCTGGCTAAGCTCTCTCTTCACCACAACAGACCGGTCCAATGCCCGCATCACTGCAGATTCAGCACTGATCCGCATATTGATCTTGTGCTCCAGCTTTCCCTCACTCATGCACAAGACCCCAAGATACTTAAACTCCTCCACTTGTGGCAGGACCTGGTCTCTGACCTGGAGAAAGCAATCTACCCTTTTCCGAATCAAGACCATGGCTTCAGATATAGAGGAGCTGATTCTCATCCCAGCTGCTGTCACGGTTTGCCTCCACCTACTGGTGGATTTTCTCTGTTTTGTGTTGCAGGTAGGCGCGGCAGACGGCACACCTGTTTGGAGTTTTACTAATTGAGGTACAGAGGATTTAAGGAGCGGTGTGACTCAACTCCAGTGCCGGTTGATACTTTCACATGGGTAGTCTCTAGCCTCTGAACCTGCCTGCTCTGTTTCGTGACTCCATGTAAATTTGAACTCCGTTCCAGTATCCTGTACCTGCATCACCTACCTTGCCTGGAGTTGTTCCCACGTCTCGTCGCTTAAGATCCTCTGGACTCCTCTCTCCACGTCTGCCCGCCTGCCTCACGCTCTGAACTCCTCATCTGGTCCGACCTTCCTCAGTTCGCCTCCGCTCTGGTTCCGATTCCTGACCGTAAGAACTCTCTCAGTCACAGACTCTTTATCTCCTGGTTCTCTGGTTCTGGTCTCGCTCACCTTCTGCTTATTCCCCCATAGATTCAGGTCTCCTCCCGATCCTGTTCTGAAGCAGCGCTTTTAGTTTAATCTTGCCTCTTCTTTTATATTTTCCTCATTGTAAATAAACAACTTTATTTTTACTCACCGTCTCTCTCATGTGTGATTCTTCATGTCCTGGGTGACAGCTCTTACCCACAGCATGACAGAATCAACTGGCCAGAAAAACACCCCCATTGAAGAATCACTTCCCGCAGCCTTAGCAAACACATTAACTCAGCATGAAGGATCCATTCGTTCCGCCCTCGATCAGTTGTCACTTGTTAACCAGCGTTTGTTCCAGCTCGATTCCGCCCTCCACCAGGTAAACGAGAAACTTACACCATCCTCTGCTGCTGTCTCTGTAGCTTCTCTCCCGCCTTCACTTCCTGTTCCGCATCACTGGGTCGGGTTCCGAGTTGCGCAATCCCCGCAACCAGAAACATTCGCCGGTGAACCTGAAAAATGCCATTGTTTTTTATTACTTTGTGATTTAGCTTTCAACAGATCACCTGAGACGTTTGTAAATGATGCTGTTAAAATTTCTTATATAGTCCGTCTGTTGTGTGGTAAAGCCCTACAGTGGGCCGAGGCCAGGAGTCGGCAGTCAACCTTTTTGCAGGGACCGTTTGCAGCTTTCTTAGCTGAATTCAAACAAATTTTTGATAAATCAGAATCCCCAGCCGAAATCGCCAAACAAATCTGGAGTCTCCAGCAGGGCCGACAATCTATAGTAGATTTTGCCATTGATTTTCGTACTCTTGCCTCCCTGTCCTCACTAGATGAGCCTTCACTTAGAGCCGCATTTTCTCACGCGCTTAACGATAGGATTAA
Source organism: Nothobranchius kuhntae (assembly GCA_006942095.1). Classification (NCBI taxonomy): domain Eukaryota; kingdom Metazoa; phylum Chordata; class Actinopteri; order Cyprinodontiformes; family Nothobranchiidae; genus Nothobranchius; species Nothobranchius kuhntae. The sequence continues at coordinate 189,991 of SSNQ01034039.1, forward strand.
GGACCAATTGGCGTTTTGCCAGGAACCAGAGAACCTAGCGTCCCTAGTCCAGTTAGCTGCCAATATTGAGAGACACAGGACACAGAACCTCAGACCGATCCCTGACTGCGCTCCACAACGACCATATCACCCTCATTCCTCTCTGGCTCATCCCGAGGAACCGATGCAGATAGGTCGAGCGAGTTTAACCCCCGAGGAGAAGACTAGACGTCGCTCTTTGGGTCTCTGCATTTACTGTGGGCAGCCGGGTCACATGCTGCAGGATTGTCCGGTTCGACCAAAAGCCAGGGCCCATCAGTAGGACCTGGGTTACTGATGGGTGGACTTCCTGGAAATCTGAAATCCCGGTGCAGCTTAACATGTTCTGTCTCCTATAACCAACAGACAATTTCAACCCAGGCGTTGGTGGACTCTGGATGTGAGAGGAGTGTTCTGGACACAACTGTGGTTGAGCAGCTCAACATTCCCACCATTCCTCTCTCTACCCCCATATGCACTTCCTCATTGGATGGCTGTTCTCTTACAACCATAACTCATCGCACTGTTCCAGTTACTATGCAGATTTCTGGTAACCATCACGAGACTTTGAGCGTCTATATTTTTCCTTCTCCCCAATCGCCAGTGGTTTTGGGTCATGAGTGGTTAGTTTTACACAACCCTCAGATAGACTGGAAAACCGGGTTGGTTTCTGTATGGAGTTCCTATTGCCTGTCCCAGTGTCTCCTTTCAGCTCCTCTTCCAGCCCAGATCACCAATAACACTCCCTCGGAACCACCTGATCTTACTGGGGGTGCCCGCTGAATATCACAACCTACAACACGTCTTCATTAAGGATCGAGCCTCCTCTTTACCTCCTCATCGCCCGTATGATTGCGGTATTGACCTCATCCCGGATGCCATCTTACCTACCAGTAAGCTATACAGCTTGTCTAAACCCGAACAAGCCTGCATGTCTGATTACATTTCAGAATCCCTAACGTCCGGAATCATACGACCATCCACTTCTCCCCTGGGTGCTGGATTCTTTTTCGTTTCCAAGAAGGATGGCTCACTCCGCCCCTGCATTGACTACCGTGGTTTGAATCTGATTACCGTTAAGAATAAGTATCCACTACCTCTCCTATCTTCCACGTTCGAACCCGTTAATGATGCTTCAATCTTTACAAAATTAGATCTGCGCAACGCCTACCATCTGGTCAGAATTCGTGAGGGTGACGAATGGAAAACGGCATTTAAGACACCTTTGGGTCACTTCGAATATCTAGCAATGCCATTTGGTCTCACCAACGCACCTGCTGTGTTCCAGTCCCTAGTCAACTCCGTGTTGGGCGATTACATTAACCAGTTTGTGACAGTTTACCTGGACGACATCCTCATTTTCTCCAAAAACTTGACTGAACACCGCCAACATGTCCGCGCTGTGCTCCAGCGCCTCCTGGAGAACCGGCTGTACGTTAAGGCGGAGAAATGTGAGTTTCACGTTCCTTCAGTAAAATTCCTAGGTTTTGTGCTAGAACATGGGAAACTAAAGACTGATCCTGATAAGATCGCTGCTGTCTCGTCCTGGCCCACTCCGACTACCCGTAAGCAGCTCCAGAGGTTCTTAGGTTTTGGCAACTTTTACCGCAGATTCATTCGAGACGACAGCCGGATAGCGCTCCCATTAACCCAGCTCACCTCCATCAAGAGACCATTTCTATGGACCGAGGAGGCTAACCAGGCTTCTCTTACTTTTAAGGAGAGATTCGCTCACACCGCCAAGTTTTCCATTCATCCAGGTCTGGGGAAAACCCTCTCTCTAATCAGAAGGACATTTTGGTGGCCCTCCATGTACCGGGATGTTAAGGAGTATATCAGTGCCTGTCAGGTATGTGCCAGACACAAGTCGAGTAACCAGCCTCCTCAGGGTCTTCTCCAACCTCTGTCTGTGCCCCATCGACCATGGTCTCATATAGCTCTGGACTTCATCACTGGTCTCCCTCTGTCTAAGGGTTTCACCGTCATACTCACCATTGTCGACCGCTTCTCAAAAGCCTGTCATCTGGTTCCCCTGAAATCCCTTCCTTCTTCTACCGAAACAGCCAACCTGCTCGTCAGACACATTTTCCGCCTGCATGGATTACCCAGCGAGATCCTCTCTGATCGTGGACCCCAGTTCGTTGCTCGAGTATGGACAGACTTCGCTAAACACCTGGGAGCCAAGGTTAGTCTCACCTCCGGTTTTCACCCTCAGACTAACGGGCAGGTGGAGCGCATGAACCAGGAACTGGAGGCTATGCTGCGCTGCATCTGTTCCTCCAATCCTGCCGGATGGAGTGCTCAATTGCCATGGGTGGAATACGCCCACAACTCCCACACTTCGTCATCCACAGGTCAGTCTCCCTTCGAGGTCTCGCTTGGGTACCAACCCCCTCTGTTTCCCTCCAACTCTGCTTCCTCCACCTCAGTTCCTCAGTTCCTGCGCCGAGCCCGCCGCACATGGACTCAGATTCGTGCTGCGCTCCAGCGTACCGCGGAGCATAATCGCCGGAATGCTGACCGCCACAGGCAGCCTGCACCCACCTACACTCCGGGTCAGTTGGTCTGGCTCTCTTCCCGGGACGTCAAGGTTCGTGGATCTTGCCGGAAGTTCTCTCCTCGCTTCCTGGGTCCTTTCCCTGTGGCCGAAGTCCTGGGTCCGGTCTCTGTCCGCCTGGAGTTGCCCCCTTCCATGCGGGTGCATCCAGTCTTCCACGTCTCCCTCCTCAAGCCGATGGTGTCCAGCCCTCTGTGCCCTCCTGACGCTCCACCTCCACCTGTCCGCCTCACCGACGGGAGTGTCGGTTACTTTGTGCGTCGCATCCTGGATGTTCGACCGCGGGGTCGCGGCCGGCAATTCCTGGTGGACTGGGAGGGCTACGGACCCGAACATCGGCAGTGGGTGCCTGGATCGATGATGTCTCCCTCATTGATGACTTCGAGGCCTCCCGTGCTTCCTCCTCCTCCTCTGCTGGGCCGCCGGGTGGCGACCCTTGGGGGGGGGGCACTGTCACGGTTTGCCTCCACCTACTGGTGGATTTTCTCTGTTTTGTGTTGCAGGTAGGCGCGGCAGACGGCACACCTGTTTGGAGTTTTACTAATTGAGGTACAGAGGATTTAAGGAGCGGTGTGACTCAACTCCAGTGCCGGTTGATACTCTCACATGGGTAGTCTCTAGCCTCTGAACCTGCCTGCTCTGTTTCGTGACTCCATGTTTATAACTTTGAACTCCGTTCCAGTATCCTGTACCTGCATCACCTACCTTGCCTGGAGTTTTTCCCACGTCTCGTCGCTTAAGATCCTCTGGACTCCTCTCTCCACGTCTGCTTGCCTGCCTCACGCTCTGAACTCCTCATCTGGTCCGACCTTCCTCAGTTCGCCTCCGCTCTGGTTCCGATTCCTGACCGTAAGAACTCTCTCAGTCACAGACTCTTTATCTCCTGGTTCTCTGGTTCTGGTCTCGCTCACCTTCTGCTTATTCCCCCATAGATTCCGGTCTCCTCCCGATCCTGTTCTGAAGCAGCGCTTTTAGTTTAATCTTGCCTCTTCTGTTATATTTTCCTCATTGTAAATAAACCACTTTATTTTTACTCACCGTCCCTCTCATGTGTGATTCTTCATGTCCTGGGTGACAGCTCTTACCCACAGCATGACAGCTGCTTTACACTTGGCTGCAAACTGCTCCAGTGAAAGCCGAAGATCGTGTTCTGATGAAGCCAACAGGACCACATCATCTGCAAAAAGCAGAGACCCAATCCTCAGGCCACCAAAACAGATGCCCCAACACCGTGGTTGCGATTAGAAATCCTGTCCATAAAGGTTATGAACAGAATTGGTGACAAAGAGCAGCTTTCGCAAAGTCCAACTCTCACTGGGAATGAGCTTGACTTACTGCCGGCAATGCGGACCAAGCTCTGACACCAGTCATACAGGGACCTAACAGCCCATATCAGAGGGCCTGGTACCCAATACTCCTGGAGTACCCCCCACAGGGCCCCCCGAGAGACGCGGTCAAACGCCTTCTCCAAATCCCTGAAACACATGTATATTGCTTGGGCAAACTCCCACACACCCTCCAGGATCCCCCTAAGGGTATAGAGCTGGTCCAGTGTTCCACAGCTGTAAAAAACAAAATTAGTAAATTCTTAGATAAAACAAATTGCACCTTTAAAAACAAATGATAATTTTAAAAACAAAACAGTAAGTGGGCAAATGTAGTGTCTATTGCTGCTTAACAACAGCAGTAAAAGTCAGAAAAATCCAACTACTGAAATAGAAAAACACATTATGTTTAGCCACCTGTTGCTTTTACAGACATAAAATCCAATTGTTAAACTATATTAATGTTAGTATCTAAGAGAATTTCTTATGTAGTTAAAAAGTTGACTGTTGTCAGACTCAGTGTTGACTTGTCAGCTTGGAATAGAAATTCCAATTGTTATAGTGCTAAATGGACAAAATAATGCAATTCGGCTCTAGTTCTTCTACAATAAGTTTGAATTGCTACATTGGCATTTTGGTTGGTGAAGGCTTCAAACCATGATGAAACTATTGTTGAAAAAAAACTGATATTTGAAAAGATTTTAGAAAAAAACACTTGGAACATTCACCTTGGCGTTGAGTGGATACTATTTTGGATTCCACAGAAAATACGGCATTTCTGTAAGAAATGTAAAGAACTCAATTACTTTTTGGAAAAGGTAATTTGTAACTATAATTACTTTACTGCTGCAGATATTTCCATTTTAGACATAGGTTCACAGCTATTAGGTTCCACTTTGTTGTAGCAGTGCTATTTAATTTACTGAAGCCCTAAGAGGGACTGCTGACTAGAGTGTACTCCATACCTTGTCTGTTGATGATCAACAAAATACTTCACATGAAAGTTTCTTCAGATCTACTTTAAAACTGGCTGAAAAATAAAACAAGTCAGTAATTTTGGTTATTAAGCACTGTGTGAGCATAAAAGTCACATGTGAATTTAGTTTTCACTAAGCAATGACTGTATGCACAAGGATTTGATGCCTTTTTAACACTATGTCAGGGTTTAATGAATTGATTAAACTGTGGATCCACAGGTAATATTGCTTCAGTTGACATTGTAATATTGATTCAATCTCTGTGATTATCTTTGGTTAATGCACATCTAATATATATATATATATATATATTAGATATACTTATTCCAACCTACCCTCTGATTTTCTTGTTTGTTGAGAAAACAAATGCTCTATATTTCGCAGCACACATGCAAACTGCCTCAAATATTTTCTGTACAGCTAATGTTGTCAAACTGACAGCAAATTCTCCAAACTGGTGAGTTTTTAGACTTTACTTTAGTCTGCTGGCATGTTTTAGCCTCGCAAGCTATATATCTGAACATATCCATAGACAGAGCTCAGTCATGGAGCGGAATCTACAGTTGTCTTCCAAATTGTCTCTGCTTGCCACTGGACAACAAACAACATGACATACTCAATGCTGCAGATGTTGGTCAATGGAGCAGTCTGCCATTAGCCTGGCCTGCCAGACTCCTACTCTGTTTAATTCTGCACAGAGAAAGGGTCTAGGACATGGGTGTCGCACCCGTGGGGGATGTGGGGGATGCAACACCCACACTTTCCTTAACAATCAATCAATCAATCAATCAATCAATCAATCAATCAATCAATCAATCAATCAATCAATCAAAGCTTTATTTATAAAGCGCCTTCCGCAACCCTGTCAGGAAGCCCAAGGCGCTGAATTGAGATCGTTCAGCTGACACCCTCACTTTTCCAGCTGTTTTGCTCACCTCCACACCAGTCTGGTTTCTTTACGTCGCACTCACTCTGTTTGCCTCATCTCCTTCTTCACCTCCCGCTTCTGACAGCTGATGTCGGGTTTCCAGGAGAGCAGGAGAGGGAGGGACGGAAGAGCTCGACTGAATTCATAATTTTAAATCTTGACATTAGCTGTACAAAGTCTGAGTTTGATAACGTGAAGAACAACAATTTGCAGAGGTTTATAACAGGCGCGGCGCCAGGTTTTCATTTTTGGGTGGGCCACGGTAATTTTGGACGGACCTTAATAAGCAGTGACTTAAGTGAAGCAGGCTGGTCGCGCTAGAAAATTTAATTTAAAAAGACGTCTTAAATGTATTCCCCCGTCATTTTTATTTCTAAAATATGAAGTAAAAACTCACAATTTAATTTTCATTCTTTTGTCATTAATATGTAGTCTACACCCGTGCGTTAAGTGGACCATCTTCCAGTAAAAGCAAAGCATCCAGCCCATCTCCAAATGCGTAAATGTGCATCAGCCGCTAGTTAGGCGCGCCGCGTGCACCGTCAGCTACGTCAGCCCAGACAAGAGCAGAGCAAATAGAGAATGAATAGAGGATAATTATGTCTGGATGTGGATGGAGATTACATTTCACAGCAGCCTGATCATCATTTAAATACGTAAACCATCACCTGGCTACTAGTCCACGCTATCAGCATTATTTTAATTGGTGTGTGTTTTCCACTTCAAACACTGGTCTAACCAGCCAGACCAGCGTGTCCAGTAACATATTAATGTTACACTTCATGTAGGCTATAGGAACATTTCACCTGCCGTTGCCCGACCGCTTCTGCTCCACATAAACTTTGTGTGTGATCAAATGTCTCTACAGGAGCTTTCTGAGCTGAAGAGGCTATTCTGCCTCAAACTGGATGCGTCATGTGTCTCCATATTAGAGACGGGAACAAGCGCTATTCAGCCAAAGTTTCATAATCAGCGAACATTTTTCCAAGTGACACATCCCTCAGAGAGACCGGCTTTCCAGACCGCTTCAGTGGGAGGAAATCTTATCACATGTGCCGGGGTTCTGCACTGCGCTGCGAACCCCTCTACAGATCTTGAGCTCGCTGTCCACCGTGTTCGCTCCGAGCCGCGCTGAACACAGTGTCCAGTATAAAGCTCTGATATTCTGATGGGACTCATTTCTTGATTTATTTAGTTACCTCCACAATGTGCGTTAATGATTAAAATGTCAGCTCATCTGTGTGCGCATCAGTTAAAGTTAAAGTCCCATTAGTTGTCACACACACAGGTGTGTGTGCGAAATTTATTCTCCGCATTTGACCCATCCCCTGGGAGAGCGGTGAGCTGCAGACAAGCCGCGCTCGGGAACTATTTGGTGGTTTAACCCCCCAATCCAACCCCTTAATGCTGAGTGTCAAGCAGGGAGGCATTGGGTCCCATTTTTTTCAAAGTCTTTGGTATGACCCGACCAGGAGTTGAACCCCTGATCTCCCAGTCTCAGGGCGGACACTCTACCGCTAGGCCACTGAGAAAGGTCTGGTAATTCTTTCAAAACAACCAACATCCTTGAGTTTATCCGTCAAAATAAACAGTCAAATGGAAATATCTGTAACCTGCCATTTAACTGTTTTGCCTTCTTGTGAAGATTGTTGCAAAGAGAAACAATTAAACGTGATTAACCCCAGAGCCATGCGCACTGCACTGTACTCCTGACTGTAAAATGAGGGGGAAACGATTTAATTGGATCCTTTTCTTTTCAACATGGTTTAATGTAAAGTTTCATTCAGTACAAACTTTAGTTACACTAATCTAACGAGACAAAGCCTGGATTTGTATTCTGAACAGTTTAAACATGTTTAAAGCGGAGACATGTGTGACGCGTCTAAAATTTGCATCTGCTCCGCTAGTATGGAAATTAAACTAACAAGATGAATAACATGAAATTATTTTAAGCACAGACAACATCCCCCACACTTTTGAAAAGCTTGCAACGTGCTTGGTCTGGGAACTCTTCTATTCAAATAACCCCACCCCCTGAGAATTCTAACCGAGCCAATCAGTGCTTAGCAGCGTATGTCACACACCCAAGCCCCCACAATGCGGCTCAAAAATTGAGGCCAACCCGGAAGTAAGAAAAATTGCAGTTCCACCCTCATCCGCTGGGGGCTGGTGCCAGAAGCGAGCAAATCCTCGTTGACTCCCATGTTAAAAATGCCGATTTCACAGCAGAAATAAACATGTTTACAGCCTGGTTCCAAAATATGTTTTTTGTCTAAATTATCTAGTTTATACTCATGACAACTCTGAGGGGGTGAATTTTTTTCTCACTCTTCTGTTTAAGTGTATTGAAAGCCTAAAATTCTGTATAATTAATGAGCATCTGACACACGTGACCGCCGCCTCAGACCCACGTGACCACAGAGCTAGCTCCGTGGAAAGGCCTCAGTACAGCCTCGGTCCCTCCTGGAAACTGTGTCGGGATTTTGAGTCTCTGTGCTTGTGAATTCTGTTTTGGATATTATTGGTGCAATTGTTGGACAAAATGACTTGCTGTGGTATTAATTACACTAATAGAGCGTCCAAGGAGTCTCCACTTCATTTTTTTCGGTAAGTTAAAATCTATATTTGTATTTTATGTCACTGCCGCCTAGCTGAGTTTACCGAAGTAGCTAGCTAACTATCAGTTTAACATGTAGCATGTACTGTTTAACCATGAAATTTAAATGTAAAATACGGTAAAATAATTAATAGGGCATATTTCGATGGGTAAAAGGGTAAAACCCAGTGCATTTAAGATAAAAATGGGTTGAAATATGACAGAGCGCGCCGCTTGGAGGGACACCTGTGCTTCATTCTTTCATCCGGTAATCCCCAGCGGTCAGGCCGGGCAGGCTGACCGATGCGGTGCCTCGCTGCTGCGGGCTGACCGCTCGTGGAGCTCTCGAACTCGGAGACAGATCTGACCGGAGAAATACTGCAGCTCGTTGAGAAGTCTATAGGGCATACAGCGTTTCCCTTAAATCCCACCGCCATGCCGACAAGATCCCAAGTTTCTTTGTTTTTGTTGGCGCTGTTTACCGAAGAAGCAGCGGGAACACCAGCAAGTTTCATCAGACTCGTAAAGTTTGTTTTTGCTGGGGACCCCCTGTATTTTACCGCTCCCTCCTGCAGTCTTCCCCTATTACAATTTAAAATGTGTAACTTTATGTTTTGGGATGAATGACTAATATTCATGTTAACTAAAACGTTAGGTATTTAGGGGGAAAAAACAAAATAATAAACATTATACAGATGTCAAATAAATCAAACTGTAATTAAACTATATATTTTCAAATTCTCGATTCTGGATAAAATCCAACAACATATGCTTTGTAAATAAACACTACACATGGCTTTTACACACACACACACACACACACACACACACACACACACACACACACACACAC
>SSNQ01034040.1:3695-17523 GCA_006942095.1 Nothobranchius kuhntae
AAAAGTGATGAACAGAACTGGTGACAAAGGGCAGCCCTGGCGGAGTCCAACCCTCACTGGGAACAGGTCCGACTTACTACCGGCTATGCGGACCAAACTCACGCTCCTCTGGTAAAGGGACTGAATGGCCCTTAACAGAAAGCCACCCACCCCATACTCCTGGAGCGTCCCCCACAGGGTGCCCCTGGGGACACGGTCATAAGCCTTCTCCAAATCCACAAAACACATGTGGATTGGTTGGGCAAACTCCCATGCCCCCTCCATCACCCTTGCAAGGGTATAGAGCTGGTCCACAGTTCCACGGCCAGGACGAAAACCACATTGCTCCTCCTCTATCTGAGATTTAACTACCGATCGGACCCTCCTCTCCAGTACCTTGGAGTAGACCTTTCCAGGGAGGCCTGTAATACATAAATTAATTAATTGAAATATATTTCAAAGAAATGAGAAAAGCCACATTTCATACACTTACATGAGGTATAAAGGTGGGGTGGACTTCCAGCGCAAGCAGGAAGATGGCTCTGAACCTGGTTTTCATCATTCCAAAAGCACGCTCTTATCACAGAGCGTGCCTTGGAATGATGGCTGTTAAAGCGCTGGGCAGCCACACCTTCATTCCGACATTTGTAGGGAGTGATGAGTGGGAGTGGGCTTTGCAGGCATGGGTACCCACCATCTGTGAGGATGAAGTGCCCTGGAGGAGGGTAGACTGACTGCCTGTACAGCGGGCTGTGGCGGAGCACCCTGGAGTCATGCACCTACCCCGGCCAGCCCACGTGGGTGTTAATGAAGCAGCCCTGATGGTCACACACAGCCTGCAGGATTATAGAGGGGAACTGTTTCCTGTTCCTGTAGCAGTGACCATCAGGGCCGCTTGGAGGCTTGATCCTGATGCGGCAGCCGTCGATGGCACCTGCAGCTTTAAAAAAAGCTCTATGCCGTGCCAGCCCTGCAAACCCCTGGGACACCACCTCCAGGTCTTCAGGGGTTTTTGGAAGGTGGATGACCTGGTGGTGAACGGCCACAACCTCCTCCGTGACTCTGTGGACGATGCGGTGGACAGTCGAACGAGGTATCCCGAACACTCTGGAGACCACCCTGTAAGATGCTCCACTTGCCAACCAGAAAATAAACACCAGGGTCTCAATTGCGGCACCCGAACCATGACGCTGATCTTGGTTCAGCAGATTCAGCAGCACTGAAAGGGACTCCCTGCTCAAACGAAAGTCTGGTCTCGGATCTTGCCGGCTGAAGAAACGGTCCAGGACTGGGACACTCAGGTTAATCCTACAGTATCTGGGTCTAGTCTGGTTAAAGAGAAATACAGAAAAAATAAAGTTTTATTTCAAAGCTGTAATTTCAAGTTTTTATAAAACACATTATTCTCAATGTAAATGTGATAATATTGTGCATTTTTGTGCTATTCTTTCAAATTTCTAAAAACTTAACTTTTGAAGAATGTATGCAATGAAGGCCAAAAGATCAATTTTCTGTAATTAAGTATTGTAAGTCATTTAACAAGTTCTAATTTTTGTCCACTAGATGTCCTTCTACAGGTAATTGATGGTTCCATGTAATGTGCTCTTTCTGCTAACAGTTATTTGTTATTTAATGATATGCATATTTTTGAATTGTTATATTTTTTAAGCCATTTTCACATTTTTTTCTTCTTACTTGAGTAACTCTTTTGATGGGGAGCTTTTTTAGCTGAGTAAGTATAAAAGATTTGAAGTTGTAGTTTATATTTGAGTATAAGTTTTGAATTTAATACGGAGTCTGTTTACAACCTGTAAAAAGTTGCTAAAACTATATATTAAACTAGCTATAGCCGATAGGTAAAGCCTACTTAATAGAAATTACTTTACCTGTTCATTGTTGCGTCTCAGCCTGAGCAGTAGAAAATGCCTTCGCCGGCAATACATGTCTTCTAACTCCTCCAGAACCAGGGAAATGATTGAAAAGCTAAAACTTCGAGCTCCATCCTTTTTTAAAGTTCCTTCTCCCTTCTGCTCAGCGGTTCCACGGTTGCTAGGCAACGGAACGTTCACCGAGGGAGTGGCGGGAACTCATGAAGGCTAGGCCTGTCCAAATTCACAGCCGTTAACATCCGATCTACTCGGCCGACAGAGGACCCAGCCCACGTCGGCCAGTAGGCTGGGTCCTTCAAAGGATGCAGACCCTGAATTGAGACACAGCGACAGCTGCTGGGAGGCTATGTGAAATATAAAGAAACAGCAAATATATTTATAATTGTTTTTAAGAGCAGCAACACACGTGTAACAATAAGCCAAATAATTACATAATGTTAAAAGTAGAATGTAGAGACAGATGGTTAAATAATTCACTGCAAGGCTCTTGCCTGGACCGGTGCAGGCTGGAGGACTACATCCGTCTTGGGCAGATTTAGCTTGAAAAATATAATAACATCACCTTGTTGTGGGAGTTTAGTAACGTAGATCGTGTACAAAACAAAATGTCTAATATATGTGCTTTATAACATGGCTGGTGAGTGATCTGACTGCTCTCAGAGCTAACTCAGTGTCCAGAGTCAGACATGTTCTAATGAGAACTGGACTCAGCACCAGTTCATAACCGGGTCAGCTTTTTAGCAGAAGGAGGAGCTGCTCGTCAGTGTCCCTCCTGCTCTGCATCATCGCTGATATTACTAACTGGTACAAAAACCCAACCCGAACCAGTCTGTGACATTATAACACACACAGCATTCACTTCGAGCCTGCGGCAGTGTGGAATGATTGTCTAAATTACGTGAACCACTTCCAAGTCTCTCTTACTTTGTAATTATAAATATAGCAAATATAGCTGCAAAATTACAGTTAGAGAACGATCTTTAGAAGCTGTTAAAAGTAAATATTTAGCTTACTCACCTCAGATTGGGCCCAAAATCTCCATTTTGGGGAAGCAGCAGTCGGCGGGATCCTGCTAATTACTGGAATGGCTTGGACTAATTTGTGAAAATTACTAAACTACAAAATCTAACAGCCAAGCTACTCGAACTAAATAATTTTAATACTAGAAGTTTTGCTGGGACTCTGACACAATGCTAATGCTAACTACAGCACAACTCACTTACGAGCCCCGACTGCTTCAAGGCTGGTTGAGACTGCAGTGTTTTTATAACCTACAGCCACAGAGCTGCTATGTAGTACTTTTCTGAAATACGTAGCATTGTTCTCGTTAGCCACTGGCTAAAACCGACTCAAAACAAACGTGCTCTATACTTTTGAGCTGAAGATGGCGCTAGACTGACGTTTGTAGACAGAATTTAGAGTTTTCAAAGAAAACGCATCAAAATGCAAAAATAATAACTACGCATGTCTACAACACTATTAGACACTCATTTATACTAGTTATCAGCTAAAAGAAGTTGATTTTGATGTTACTTGCTCATTAAGGTCCTCAACTCTGCTGCACCAAAACGTGGAATTCAGAGTGCGAGTTCAGATTCACAAACGGGGCCGAATCCGGAGAACTCTTCCAAATTGCTTTCAACTCTTAATGCACAAACTTGTCTTGAACGCGTCAACTTCCGGTTGCGCGTGGGACGTCAAAACAAAACAAACGGTGTTGCTTCTAAGTTTTACCGTAACTTTTGAGAGCTAATTACTTTAAAGCGCCGGGTTTTGCTGGGCCAGATGGAAAACAGCCCGCAGGGAAAATGAGCTTAAGGCGTCCTTTGTTCTTAAGCTGCCTCTACGAGGTTTGGATGGGTGCTTATATAACCTTTTGGGCACACCCACCTGTATCTTACTCAAAAACCACTGGAGGGCACTGTGGCTCTTCCAAATAAACTCTACCTTCTCCAAGATGAAAATCTAACACAGTTTTTCATATAAAGCCTCAAAAGTATTACTTTAGCATCAAAGTATTACTTTAAACGGGAAAGAATACAATTCATGCCTTAAAACTGAACAGTTTTACCATTAGCATGAATTCTAACTGGAAAAACACCAAATGACAGAGGTTTAACATAAAAGGAAACACAAAACAAACAGTTTAGGTCTGTGGCTGATAAGATTTTAACTTAGAGCACCTTGATTTCAGTTTTAAGGGTGAACAACTTAAACACCTTCTTTGATTATAGATAAACAGAAAAATACCAGGGTTTTGATAAAAGCGAGATCCTGGAATCTTCCACAATGACCCCTGAGAAGTTTTATGAGCACCCGGCCTGGGGGGAAGAGTCAGTTATTGGCAGGTTGAGATAAGACAGACCAAGTCCTGATAATGTCCGGCTTAACAAGTCACTTGTTAAAATTTACGTTCCTGGGAGAATAATGTAGGAGTTAACCAGAATGACCAACTGCAGGCTAGTTTCAAATTACCCTCATTATTTCCTTCTACTGAATGTGAAAGAATCCTTTGTGTGACAATGTTATTGTTCTTTTCCGTGGCGACCCATACAAAGTTAACCTGAGGATATAAAATGTGGATTTCCGCTACATAGCATTTCCCACTTAACTTGGCTATATTCTTCAGTTCACTCAGGTAGGCATGAGTAACATTCTCTCCTTCCTTTTGAGCGTAGACTTCTGTCAAGGCTTGAACACAGTAAACTACATTGGGAGTATCTGATGATGGACAATTGTGGGGCAAAACCGATCCAAATGCCTGTAATGCTACTCCTGAGTTATATTCAAATCTGATTGTTATGAAACTCAGATAATCCATCATCCACGGTAAGAATTATATTCATATTGCTTCAGATAATAAAAAATATCATTATCTTCCTCTGATCCTGTCACCCCACTAACTATTATAGAGTTTCGAACTTTAACTCCAAGCTTATCAATAAATTCCATTTCAGCCCTCAAAACAAAAAAATGGTCTGACTCAACCTTGTGTGTGATGCATGTATGTTATTCTCATTTATTATTTAGTTTAGAGTCATCCAATTTTTTATGTTTTCAAGACAAGCCTGTAATCTACCCAACCGATCAGTTTCATCAGGGTTAATGGATAAATATAACTGAGTAACGTCAACATAACAGTGGAAGTTTATCCCATGCTGTCTTATGATTTTACCAATTGGAAGCATATATATATATATAGTAAAAAGAATTGGTCCAAGCACTGAACCCTATGGTACTCCACAAGTAACCCTGGAGTGGGAAGAAGATTTGTTATGTACGTTTTCAAAATGATATCTATCAGACAGGTAGGATTTAAACCAGCCTAGCGCTGTTCCTTTGATCCATACAACTTGTTCAAGCCTGTCTAAACAAACGTGATCAACCGTGTCAAAGGCAGCACTGAGATCTAACAAGACTAGAACATACACAAGATTCGTATCTGAGGCCATGAGAATATAATTTGTAACTTTCACTAATGCTGTTTCAGTGCTGTGATACTCTCTAAAACCAGACAGAAATTCCTCAGACAGATCATTAGTGTTGAATGCTCACATACTTGGATGGCCACTATTTGTGCTACTGCTGCTATCCTGCTGTACCTGAACTATTGCAATATTGGCATTTCCCCACTAAAGGACTAATAAAGGTATTCTTATTCTTTTCTCAAGGACTTTGGATAAAAAATTGAAGGTTAGATATTGGTCTATAATTCTTTGGGTCATCTGGTTCCAGAGAAGGTTTCATAAGTAAAGGTTTGATTACACCAACCTTAAATTCTTGTGGTACGTATCCATTTACTAAAAACAGATTGATTGTATCTAGAATGGGGGCAGTAACCAAAGGAAATGCATCTTTAAATAATTTGGTTGGGATTGGATCTAAAATGCAAGTTGAAGGTTAAATGAAGCTAATATTTTTGATAACTCTAAACGCTGAACTGGATCAAAACAGTTCTAACACAGATGAGGTTCTACAGTTACCTTTGATGCTGCCTCACTTACTGAGGTAGAAAAAATCGCATTAGGAAGGATGCTAATGATTTTGTTTCTAATAGAATTAATTTTACCAGTGAAAAATCCCATAAAGTCGTTGCTGCTGAGGGCTAAGGGAATAAATGGTTCAGAGCTATGATTCTGTGTAAGTTTGGCAACTGTACTGAAAAGAAATTTAGGATTTTTCTTATTCTCCTCAATTTTTTGCATAAGTCTATGTGATTTCTAACAGTAAATGGCAGCATAACGGCTAATAGGTGATTTACACTCACCAGTGCAATCAGACTCATGATAGGAAAGAGCACTGCCATAATCCTCTGCTTGGACAGTTTTTCCAGTCTTCACACACAGTTACCTCAAATCTTAAACATGAAAATCAATTAATACTGTGTAATGTCAAAATAAACTACTGTCACAAATGGATTTGTGATCTTACCAGGAAGCTATCAAGTTCTTCTCATGAAGGCAAAATTTCTACAGTGTAACAGAGAAATTGATGTAAAAATAATAACGGAAATTAAGGTTGGGGCGATCAAGCTGATTGGCTGAAGTTACCTGAAGCCACTTTCCTATTGGCTGTTGAACTCTGCCAATTTTACAATCATGTGTGGATACTGTTTTAATGTATTTTCAGTTTTCTCTTGTTATTCTTCATCCATCTTAATGTCTACAGTGAGTTACACTAGACTTTGCAAGAGAAGAAATCAAAATATTATTTCTGAACAATTTAATACATAATTTATGGAGAATTTTAACATCTGTCTTAGCATTTTCATTAGCCTATGTTGTCAGAATGCTATGCAAACATTTTTTCTCACTTGGTTAAAAATGGCCATTCAACCAAAACATTGTAGAAATAGTTTGAAAATGTTTTATTTCCTTTTCTTTCAACATTTGAAAATAAGCCCTACAATTCTGTTTCCTGCCAGTTACAGTTCAGTACCAGAATATTCTACATGACAAGCGAAGATGAGTTATACACAGTAAGTTAATAACTACATTTGACAATGTCGAGGTGTTGGTTGAAAAACTGTAGTTTGAGATTTTTTAAAAGCTGATTTTTTTCTACTTCATTGTTTACTCTAGCTTTCTGTAGTCGATATTGGAGTGCAACAAAAAGATGTCCTGGCCTTTTAGAGGTACAAGAAATAAGTCTGGATTGCTCATTTTACTGGCCTTCCTTCCAACATGATTGACACATTAGGCTGTTTGTGATTATTTCACTGTAGAATTCTTACTTATTGTACCTTAAAAACTATATATTTTTAATTTTAAAGGGTTGCTTGAGTATTATTTTGTATAGGAGCCTTGATCTTTTTGCCTTTGTTGAACAATTTATAATTTCAACCAAACATAAACCTTCTAGATAACCAGCAATGCAGCCTCTGCCAGATCCTGTACATGAAGATTAGAATGAATCACAACAATTTTAATGAGCCACTGCTTAGTGAAGCTGAAATGACAAACACAACGTAAAATAATCAATAACCACTAGAAAGCAATATTACCACACCATACCACCAATTTATTAATAATGCATTTTCAAACATAGAGCAGCAGGGCCCTCCAAAGAGAGGTACATACAACTAGGACACAAGAAGCAGGTGAGTGCCTAAAATCAAGGTAAAAGACATATTCAAGAAATTTAAAAAAATTTAAAATATAATGTGAAGCTGTTTATTTAGCATTAAATGACAAGGCAGTAAAATAAGTACAATCAATAGGCAAGGAAGTGTGTCACTACTACAGGAGCAAAGCATGCCTTAGTTTTGGAGTAGATATGATCAGATCCATAGGTCTTTTTTATTTTTTATTCACCACTATTTATGATTGGAAATTTAATTCCCAGCACTTCCTAATAAGGAATCTACCCATCCAACTCCATAACCTGTTTTAGTCATCGCTTGTTTACTGTAACAGTTTTTCTTTGATACATGTAGGTCTATATTTCATGTCATCAATGATAATTTCACATTGAATAACTGTATTTAATTATTTTGTTTAATTTTAAACATTTAGGAAAGAGTGTGGCATGCTGGAAAATATGTCTAATCCAATCAGTGATCAGTTAGCTGAATTTTAAACACTGGCTGGTGCTTTAGCTGACCTAAACTTAGTTACCTAATTTAATTTAAACATGATAAAACTGGTCCTTTGTTTTCAGTTTTACTGTTGGGGCTGCTCTTTTAGCACAGTTTTGTTGGATATCAGCTTCATTTTTTTCTGCTTGAAGAGTCCTACTGTAAGTCCGCTACTATTTAAACATATTTCTTTTATTAATCCTGCGGATAGCGGCACAGTGTTTAGCACTGTGGCCCTGCAGCAAGGAGGTCGTCCTGGCCTGGGATCTCTGCAACGAGTTAGCATGTTCTCATTGTGCATGCATGGGTTTTCTCCGGGTAATCCGGCTTCCTCCCACAGTCTGTCAAGATGTTGTCAGATTGATTGGTCTCTCTAAATTGTCCTTAGGAGTGTGTGTGCTGGATTCTTTGTCCTGTGCAGGCACCAGCCCCCCATGGCCCTACGTGGATAAATGGTTATAGACAATGGAATTAATGAATTAATGGACTAAAGTAATCATTTGCATTGTTTTACTGTTGGGCATCGGAACGAGCCCCCCGCGCTGAGAAAACAAACCTCTCAGCTCTGAAACCGATATTCATCCGCAGACGTCACACATCACATGATCAGGAAGCAGAAAACCCATGTGTTAGGAGATCGTTTTGGGCCGTTCCTGTAAATAAAAGAGAGGCGCTAACCAGAAAACCGTCTGCCAATCACAATTTGACAACGGATTATGAAAGAATGGTTAATGCTCGAAACACACGGATTCTTCCTGATGTAAGAGGTGAGTCTCCGCTTTGTTTTGGTTGTTTTGGCGTCGACATCATCCTAGCACACAACGTTCTGTGACTCTTAAAATAACAGTAAAAATGGCGAGAAACGCTGGCGGCAAAGGCCTTTAGTGATCAGGAAACGGCTGGCCGTGAATGAGTTAATATTTTCAGTCATGGTGCTACTGAGGAAAGGCTGATACTAGTCGTCTGGTTGTAGGCATCAGTCTCTTCATTACAAAAATAAAAACTGCCTTTAAGGTCAGTGATGTAGTCTAAAACGGGCTGAAAAGAGGAAACCCCAGCATTCTTCATTAGAATATAAACCTGCACTCATGTTTAAGCAAGAATTTTTTAAATGACTTGAAAAAACACTCATTCAGTTCTAATTGATTTCAAGGAAAATAATTTTTTAAGTAAACTTGTAGATTGATTCCATTTTTCGTTTCATACCATGCCACCACTTTATTTATGAAGCTCTTTCAAACACAGGACAGCAGGGTTGTCTAAAGTGCTCTTTATAAAAACTAGAACATAAGAAGATGCAGAGTTCACTAAAACCAAGTTGGAGGGCACACACACGGAGTGAAATCTTTTAAAATATGATGTGAAACAGTTCAATCTGCACTAAAAGCCAAGTAATCAAAGTAAATTTATAAACATGATTTAGAAATAGTAAGCGAGGAGGTGCATCTGAACTACAGCAACCTGCATGTTCCGCAGTAGCAGCTGTGAGTTCTACTCCAGAGCTTCTGATGTTCTCAAACACAGAGAACAGAGTGAATGTGTATTTAGATCCAGCAGTTAGGGATGAGACAGTCTGAGTTACTGGTCCATCTCCAGGTGGTGCACTGATGTCGGTCTCTGTTCCATTAAACTGGAGAGCAAAACTTATATTGTCGTTGACTTTACTCCACTGCAGAGTGATGCTGGTCTCATTTTGTGCTGATAGCCTGAAGGTTTTTGGATTTGGAGGAGCTAGGAGAAAAAAATTTAACATGGTGAATATTTGAAATTGTTAATGTTCCTTCTCACTAGTCTTTTGTCGTCCAGGCAAATTTAAGAAATGTGGGTGTTGTTTTTGACCAATCTATGTCTCTTGAATGCCACTCAAAAACATTGGCCCAAAACAGTTTTTATAACTTAGGAAATATCTCCAAACTGCAAAGGTTGGTGTCAAGACATGAACTTGAAATGGTCGTCCATGCCTTTATCTCCTCCCGTCTAGATTACCTGTCATATTCTGTTCTTGTAGAAGTGATAAAATTATCTCACCAGTGACAGCTGTAAGTTGTACTCCAGAGCTTCTGATGTTCTCAAACACAGAGAACAGAGTGAATGTGTATTTAGATCCAGCAGTTAGGGATGAGACTGTCTGAGTTACTGGTCCATCTCCAGGTGGTGCACTGATGTCGGTCTCTGTTCCATTAAACTGGAGAGCAAAACTTATATTGTCGTTGACTTTACTCCACTGCAGAGTTATTCTGGTCTCATTTTGTGCTGGTGCCCAGAATGTTTTTGGATTTGGAGGAGCTAAGACAAAAAAATTAACATGGTGAAAATTTGGCATTGTTAATGTTCCTTCTCACTGGATAAAGACCACGCTAGCCTTTATCTTTTTGGACATGGCTGCATTGGTGCTTCTACATTCTCAATATGCTGTTCTAACTTGATGTTACCATGTTAAGGGGTTATAGCCTAGGCATGAGGCTAGCATGACCCAGGACCCAATACACTGCTACCAACCTCACTTTGAAAGTCTTGATAATGACCCAAACCATTGCAGACCCTTCATGTGTAACTGAGAAGCCCAGTGTCTTCTCAACATGCAACTGAAGAACCAACCAAGACTCTGCAAAGGCCATCTTCATTCAGGCTAATTACATTTAAAGTCCCATAGTCATCATCACATACTGGTGATATTCATCTCCACATTTGACCCATCCCCATGGAGAGGAGCGGTGTGCTACAAAGGTGACTGCGCTCAGGAATTATTTGATAGTTTAACCACCCAATCCAACCCCTTAAAGTTGAGTGTCAAGCAGGGAGGCATTGGGACCCATTTTTAAAGTCTTTTGTATGACCCAATTGGGAATCGAACCCTTATCTCCCTGTTTCAGGGCAGAAGCTTTACCACAAGGCCACTGAGCTGGTGTATGCTATGTCATAGTGGAATAATCATCCAGTGGGAGGTTAAGGTATAATGTTCTCTACTTCAGGTTGTTGGAAAACTTTTAATCCTGCTTTTTACATATTATTTGAAGTGTGTTGCTGTGTAAAAAAGTAAGATGTGTCTATTTTATATGATTCAGCAAATCAATAATAAATGTTTATTTAATTTCTAGATTATTTAACAGAAGCTCAGGTCAGGGTGATGCTCCAAGCCTGTTTATCCAATCTTTGAACAAGCAATGCTTCAGTATCTTAGATAAAGTGGCTCCTATTAGGTAGATCACCTTGTCTAATAAGAGGAAAAGTCCTTGGATTAATCCAAAGAGAATATAATCAGAAATATCAAGGTAAGTTTTTCACCCCCCATCTACTTCCTATGCTCCCATCTAACCACCAGTCATGGTCCTTCATTACTCCTGTAGACTTCCAGGACACTTGCCTCATTCAGAAATACATGAAACCAACCTCATGCCCTGCAGATGTACTATCTTGTTCGTCAGGATGTTTGACCAAATTGGCCCATGCATTGTAGATTTTATTAATTTTTCTCTAATATCTGGCTCTGTACCATCTCTTTTCAAACATGCAGTTGTTGAACTTATCTTTAAGAAACAAAGTTTGGACCCATCTTAGCCTAAAATTTACAGACCCATTTCTAAATTACCCTTTATCTCTGAAATATTGGAAAAGGTTGTGGTAGATGAACTGATTACTTTTCTGGAACTACACAACAGTTTTGATAAAATCCAATCAGGCTTTCATAAAAAGCATTCAACAGAAACAGGTTTACGTAAAGATTCCAGTGGCAACATGCTGGCTGCAGACAATGGGGAATTCACAGTGTTTCAGTATTAATCAAATAATGTAAGATTCTACCGATCTGTTTTGTGGGCTACCCCAAGGCTCTGTTTTGGGTCCACTGTTGTTTGTACTGTACATTCACGCACTTGGACAGATAATTGATTATTTCAATAATGTCTCTCACCACCTATCTGCAGATGACATTCANTACAAGTGCTGGCCAGTAAATTAGAATATCATCAAAAGGTTGAAAATATTTCAGTAATTCCATTCAAAACGTGAAACTTGTACATTATATTCATGCAATGNTTCCTACGCTCCCATCCAACCACCTGCATCCCAGTCATGGCCTTTCCTTACTCCTGTAGATTTCCAAGACACTTGCCTAATTCAGAAATACATGAAACCAACCTCATGCCCTGCAGATGTACTACCTTGTTCGTCAGGATGTTTGACCAAATTGGCCCATGCACTGTAGATTTTATTAATTTTTCTCTAATATCTGGCTCTGTACCATCTCTTTTCAAACATGCAGTTGTTGAACTTATCTTTAAGAAACAAAGTTTGGACCCATCTTAGCCTAAAATTTACAGACCCATTTCTAAATTACCCTTTATCTCTGAAATATTGGAAAAGGTTGTGGTAGATGAACTGATTACTTTTCTGGAACTACACAACAGTAATGATGAAATCCAATCAGGCTTTCATAAAAAGCATTCAACAGAAACAGTTTTACGTAAAGATTCCAGTGGTATCATGCTGGCTGCAGACAATGGGGAATTCACAGTGTTTCCATATTAATCAAATTATGTAAGATTCTACCGACCTGTTTTGTGGGCTACCCCAAGGCTCTGTTTTGGGTTCACTGTTGTTTGTACTGTACATACACGCACTTGGACATATAATTGATTATTTCAATAATGTCTCTTATCACCTATCTGCAGATGACATTCAGCTGCACTGCTCCTTTAAAGATTCTGAGTTCTCTAACGTGTCTGAACTGCTAGAGTGTCGGTCAGCTATCACCAGCTAGCTAGAAGATAACTTCTTTCAGTTAAACTCTGAAAAGACTGATTGTTTGATCATTGCCCCTGAGAGCATCGTTCGCCTGATGAGTCAATAACTTGGTCATTTACCTTATGTCCTCCAGACAAAATTAAGAAATGTGGGTGTTGTTTTTGACCAATCTATGTCTCTTGAAGGCCACTCAAAAACATTGGTCCAAAACAGTTTTTATAACTTAGGAAATATCTCCAAACTGCAAAGGTTGGTGTCAAGACATGAACTTGAAATGGTCGTCCATGCCTTTATCTCCTCCCGTCTAGATTACCTGTCATATTCTGTTCTTGTAGAAGTGATAAAATTATCTCACCAGTGACAGCTGTAAGTTGTACTCCAGAGCTTCTGATGTTCTCAAACACAGAGAACAGAGTGAATGTGTATTTAGATCCAGCAGTTAGGGATGAGACTGTCTGAGTTACTGGTCCATCTCCAGTTGGTGCACTGATGTCGGTGTTTGTTCCATTAAACTGGAGAATAAAACTGATATTGCCGTCCACTTTACTCCACTGCAGAGTGATTCTGGTCTCATTTTGTGTTGGTGCCCAGAATGTTTTTGGATTTGGAGGAGCTAAGACGAAAAAATTAACATGGTGAAAATTTGGCATTGTTAATGTTCCTTCTCACTGGATAAAGACCACAATAGCCTTTATCTTTTTTGGACATGGCTGGATTGGTGCTTCTACATTCTGAATATGCTGTTCTAACTTGATGTTACCATGTTAAGGGGTTATAGCCTAGGCATGAGGCTAGCATGACCCAGGACCCAATACACTGCAACCAACCTCACTTTGAAAGTCTTGATAATGACCCAAACCATTGCAGACCCTTCATGTGTAACTGAGAAGCCCAGTGTCTTCTCAACATGCAACTGAAGAACCAACCAAGACTCTGCAAAGACCATCTTCATTCAGGCTAATTAAAGTTAAAGTCCCATAGTCATCATCACACACTGGTGATATTCATCTCCACATTTGGCCCATCCCCATGGAGAGGAGCGGTGTGCTACAAAGGTGACTGCGCTCAGGAATTATTTGATAGTTTAACCGCCCAATCCAACCCCTTAAAGTTGAGTGTCAAGCAGGGAGGCATTGGGTCC
>SSNQ01034040.1:17551-29064 GCA_006942095.1 Nothobranchius kuhntae
AACTTAGGAAATATCTCCAAACTGCAAAGGTTGGTGTCAAGACATGAACTTGAAATGGTCGTCCATGCCTTTATCTCCTCCCGTCTAGATTACCTGTCATATTCTGTTCTTGTAGAAGTGATAAAATTATCTCACCAGTGACAGCTGTAAGTTGTACTCCAGAGCTTCTGATGTTCTCAAACACAGAGAACAGAGTGAATGTGTATTTAGATCCAGCAGTTAGGGATGAGACTGTATGAGTTACTGGTCCATCTCCAGTTGGTCCACTGATGTCGGTCTCTGTTCCATTAAACTGGAGAACAAAACTGATATTGCCGTCCACTTTACTCCACTGCAGAGTGATTCTGGTCTCATTTTGTGCTGGTGCCCAGAATGTTTTTGGATTTGGAGGAGCTAAGATGAAAAAATTAACATGGTGAATATTTAGCATTGTTAATGTTCCTTCTCACTGGATAAAGACAACGCTATCCTTTATCTTTTTGGACATGGCTGGATTGGTGCTTCTACATTCTGAATATGCTGTTCTAACTTGATGTTACCATGTTAAAGGGTTATAGCCTAGGCATGAGGCTAGCATGACCCAGGACCCAATACACTGCAACCAACCTCACTTTGAAAGTCTTGATAATGACCCAAACCATTGCAGACCCTTCATGTGTAACTGAGAAGCCCAGTGTCTTCTCAACATGCAACTGAAGAACCAACCAAGACTCTGCAAAGACCATCTTCATTCAGGCTAATTAAAGTTAAAGTCCCACAGTCATCATCACATACTGGTGATATTCATCTCCACATGTGGCCCATCCCCCTGGAGAGGAGCGGTGTGCTACAAAGGTGACTGCGCTCAGGAATTATTTGATGGTTTAACCGCCCAATCCAACCCCTTAACGTTGAGTGTCAAGCAGGGAGACATTGGGTCCCATTTTTAAAGTCTTTTGTATGACCCAACCGGGAATCAAACCCTTATCTCCCTGTTTCAGGGCAGAAGCTTTACCACAAGGCCACTGAGCTGGTGTATGCTATGTCATAGTGGAATAATCATCCAGTGGGAGGTTAAGGTATAATGTTCTCTACTTCAGGTTTTTGGAAAACTTTTAATCCTGCTTTTTATGTATTATTTGAAGTGTGTTGCTGTGTACAAAAGTAAGATGTGTCTATTTTATATGATTCAGCAAATCAATAATAAATGTTTATTTAATTTCTAGATTATTTAACAGAAGCTCAGTTCAGGGTGATGCTCCAAGCCTGTTTATCCAATCTTTGAACAAGCAATGCTTCAGTATCTTAGATAAAGTGGCTCCTATTAGGTAGATAACTTTGTCTAATAAGAGAAAAAGTCCTTGGATTAATCCAAAGAGAATATAATCAGAAATATCAAGGCAAGTTTTTTACCCCCCATCTATTTCCTACGCTCCCATCCAACCACCTGCATCCCAGTCATGGTCCTTCATTACTCCTGTAGACTTCCAGGACACTTGCCTCATTCAGAAATACATGAAACCAACCTCATGCCCTGCAGATGTACTACCTTGTTCGTCAGGATGTTTGACCAAATTGGCCCATGCACTGTAGATTTTATTAATTTTTCTCTAATATCTGGCTCTGTACCATCTCTTTTCAAACATGCAGTTGTTGAACCTTTCTTTAAGAAACAAAGTTTGGACCCATCTTAACCTAAAATTTACAGACCCATTTCTAAATTACCCTTTATCTCTGAAATATTGGAAAAGGTTGTGGTAGATCAACTGATTACTTTTCTGGAACTTCACAACAGTAATGATGAAATCCAATCAGGCTTTCATAAAAAGCATTCAACAGAAACAGTTTTACGTAAAGATTCCAGTGGCATCATGCCGGCTGCAGACAATGGGGAATTCACAGTGTTTCAGTATTAATCAAATAATGTAGGATTCTACCGATTTGTTTTGTGGGCTACCCCAAGGCTCTGTTTTGGGTCCACTGTTGTTTGTACTGTACATTCACGCACTTGGACAGATAATTGATTATTTCAATAATGTCTCTCACCACCTATCTGCAGATGACATTCAGCTGCACTGCTCCTTTAAGGATTCTGAGTTCTCTAAACTCTCTAAACCTCTAGAGTGTCAGTCAGCTATCACCAGCTAGCTAGATCATAACTTCTTTCAGTTAAACTCTGAAAAGACTGATTGTTTGATCATTGCCCCTGAGAGCATCGTTCGCCTGATTAGTCAAAAACTTGGTCATTTATCTTTTGTCGTCCAGACAAATTTAAGAAATGTGGGTGTTGTTTTTGACCAATCTATGTCTCTTGAAGGCCACTCAAAAACATTGGTCCAAAACTGTTTTTATAACTTAGGAAATATCCCCAAACTGCAAAGGTTGGTGTCAAGACATGAACTTGAAATGGTCGTCCATGCCTTTATCTCCTCCCGTCTAGATTACCTGTCATATTCTGTTCTTGTACAAGTGATAAAATTATCTCACCAGTGACAGCTGTAAGTTGTACTCCAGAGCTTCTGATGTTCTCAAACACAGAGAACAGAGTGAATGTGTATTTAGATCCAGCAGTTAGGGATGAGACTGTCTGAGTTACTGGTCCATCTCCAGTTGGTCCACTGATGTCGGTCTCTGTTCCATTAAACTGGAGAACAAAACTGATATTGCCGTCGACTTTACTCCACTGCAGAGTGATTCTGGTCTCATTTTGTGCTGGTGCCCAGAATGTTTTTGGATTTGGAGGAGCTAAGACAAAACAAATTAACATCGTGAATATTTGGCATTGTTAATGTTCCTTCTCACTGGATAAAGACCACAATAGCCTTTATATTTTTTGGACATGGCTGGATTGGTGCTTCTACATTCTGAATATGCTGTTTTAACTTGACGTTACCATGTTAAGGGGTTATAGCCTAAGCATGAGGCTAGCATGACCCAGGACCCAATACACTGCAACCAACCTCACTTTGAAAGTCTTGATAATGACCCAAACCATTGCAGACCCTTCATGTGTAACTGAGAAGCCCAGTGTCTTCTCAACATGCAACTGAAGAACCAACCAAGACTCTGCAAAGACCATCTTCATTCAGGCTAATTAAAGTTAAAGTCCCATAGTCATCATCACACACTGGTGATATTCATCTCCACATTTGGCCCATCCCCATGGAGAGGAGCGGTGTGCTATTAAGTTGACTGTGCTCAGGAATTATTTGATGGTTTAACCGCCCAATCCAACGCCTTAAAGTTGAGTGTCAAGCAGGGAGACATTGGGTCCCTTTTTTAAAGTCTTTTGTACGACCCAACCGGGAATCGAACCCTTATCTCCCTGTTTTAGGGCAGAAGCTTTACCACAAAGCAACTGAGCTGGTGTATGCTATGTCATAGTGGAATAATCATCCAGTGGGAGGTTAAGGTATAATGTTCTCTACTTCAGGTTGTTGGAAAACTTTTAATCCTGCTTTTCATGTATTATTTGAAGTGTGTTGCTGTGTACAAAAGTAAGAGGTGTCTTTTTTATATGATTCAGCAAATCAATAATAAATGTTTATTTAATTTCTAGATAATTTAACAGAAGCTCAGTTCAGGGTGATGCTCCAAGCCTGTTTATCCAATCTTTGAACAAGCAATGCCAGTATCTTAGATAAAGTGGCTCCTATTAGGTAGATCACCTTGTCTAATAAGAGGAAAAGTCCTTGGAATAATCCAAAGAGAATATAATCAGAAATATCAAGGCAAGTTTTTCACCCCCCATCTACTTCCTATGCTCCTATCCAACCACCTGTGTCCCAGTCAGGGACCTTATTTACTCCTGTAGATTTCCAGGACACTTGCCTCATTCAGAAATACATGAAACCAACCTCATGCCCTGCAGATGTACTACCTTGTTCGTCAGGATGTTTGACCAAATTGGCCCATGCATTGTAGATTTTATTAATTTTTCTCTAATATCTGGCTCTGTACCATCTCTTTTCAAACATGCAGTTGTTGAACTTATCTTTAAGAAACAAAGTTTGGACCTATCTTAGCCTAAAATTTACAGACCCATTTCTAAATTACCCTTTATCTCTGAAATATTAGAAAAGGTTGTGGTAGATGAACTGATTACTTTTCTGGAACTTCACAACAGTAATGATGAAATCCAATCAGGCCTTCATAAAAAGCATTCAACAGAAACAGTTTTACGTAAAGATTCCAGTGGCATCATGCCGGCTGCAGACAATGGGGAATTCACAGTGTTTCAGTATTAATCAAATAATGTAGGATTCTACCGATTTGTTTTGTGGGCTACCCCAAGGCTCTGTTTTGGGTCCACTGTTGTTTGTACTGTACATTCACGCACTTGGACAGATAATTGATTATTTCAATAATGTCTCTTACCACCTATCTGCAGATGACATTCAGCTGCACTGCTCCTTTAAGGATTCTGAGTTCTCTAAACTCTCTAAACCTCTAGAGTGTCAGTCAGCTATCACCAGCTAGCTAGATCATAACTTCTTTCAGTTAAACTCTGAAAAGACTGATTGTTTGATCATTGCCCCTGAGAGCATCGTTCGCCTGATTAGTCAAAAACTTGGTCATTTATCTTTTGTCGTCCAGACAAATTTAAGAAATGTGGGTGTTGTTTTTGACCAATCTATGTCTCTTGAAGGCCACTCAAAAACATTGGTCCAAAACTGTTTTTATAACTTAGGAAATATCTCCAAACTGCAAAGGTTGGTGTCAGTACATGAACTTGAAAAGGTCGTCCATGCCTTTATCTCCTCCCGTCTAGACTACCTGTCATATTCTGTTCTTGTAGAAGTGATAAAATTATCTCACCAGTGACAGCTGTAAGTTGTACTCCAGAGCTTCTGATGTTCTCAAACACAGAGAACAGAGTGAATGTGTATTTAGATCCAGCAGTTAGGGATGAGACTGTATGAGTTACTGGTCCATCTCCAGTTGGTCCACTGATGTCGGTCTCTGTTCCATTAAACTGGAGAACAAA
Organism: Nothobranchius kuhntae; assembly: GCA_006942095.1. Lineage (NCBI taxonomy): Eukaryota > Metazoa > Chordata > Actinopteri > Cyprinodontiformes > Nothobranchiidae > Nothobranchius > Nothobranchius kuhntae. Next base: position 22,518 of record SSNQ01034040.1, read on the forward strand.
ACTGATATTGCCGTCCACTTTACTCCACTGCAGAGTGATTCTGGTCTCATTTTGTGCTGGTGCCCAGAATGTTTTTGGATTTGGAGGAGCTAAGACAAAACAAATTAACATCGTGAATATTTGGCATTGTTAATGTTCCTTCTCACTGGATAAAGACCACAATAGCCTTTATATTTTTTGGACATGGCTGGATTGGTGCTTCTACATTCTGAATATGCTGTTTTAACTTGACGTTACCATGTTAAGGGGTTATAGCCTAAGCATGAGGCTAGCATGACCCAGGACCCAATACACTGCAACCAACCTCACTTTGAAAGTCTTGATAATGACCCAAACCATTGCAGACCCTTCATGTGTAACTGAGAAGCCCAGTGTCTTCTCAACATGCAACTGAAGATCCAACCAAGACTCTGCATAGACCATCTTCATTCAGGCTAATTAAAGTTAAAGTCCCATAGTCATCATCACACACTGGTGATATTCATCTCCACATTTGGCCCATCCCCATGGAGAGGAGCGGTGTGCTATTAAGTTGACTGTGCTCAGGAATTATTTGATGGTTTAACCGCCCAATCCAACGCCTTAAAGTTGAGTGTCAAGCAGGGAGTCATCTGGTCCCATTTTTTAAGTCTTTGGTATGACCCAACCGGGAATCGAACCCTTATCTCCCTGTTTCAGGGCAGAAGCTTTACCACAAAGCCACTGAGCTGGTGTATGCTGTGTCATAGTGGAATAATCATCCAGTGGGAGGTTAAGGTATAATGTTCTCTACTTTAGGTTTTTGGAAAACTTTTAATCCTGCTTTTTATGTATTATTTGAAGTGTGTTGCTGTGTACAAAAGTAAGAGGTGTCTATTTTATATGATTCAGCAAATGAATAGTAAATGTTTATTTATAACAGAAGCTCAGTTCAGGGTGATGCTCCAAGCCTGTTTATCCAATCTTTCAACAAGTAATGCTTCAGTATCTTAGATAAAGTGGCTCCTATAAGGTAGATCACTTTGTCTAATAAGAGGAAAAGACCTTGGAATAATCCAAAGAGAATATAATCAGAAATATCAAGGCAAGTTTTTTACCCCCCATCTATTTCCTACGCTCCCATCCAACCACCTGCGTCCCAGTCATGGCCCTTCATTACTCCTGTAGATTTCCAGGACACTTGCCTAATTCAGAAATACATGAAACCAACCTCATGCCCTGCAGATGTACTACCTTGTTCGTCAGGATGTTTGACCAAATTGGCCCATGCACTGTAGATTTTATTAATTTTTCTCTAATATCTGGCTCTGTACCATCTCTTTTCAAACATGCAGTTGTTGAACTTAACTTTAAGAAACAAAGTTTGGACCCATCTTAGCCTAAAATTTACAGACCCATTTCTAAATTACCCTTTATCTCTGAAATATTGGAAAAGGTTGTGGTAGATAAACTGATTACTTTTCTGGAACTACACAACAGTTTTGATGAAATCCAATCAGGCTTTCATAAAAAGCATTCAACAGAAACAGTTTTACGTAAAGATTCCAGTGGCATCATGCCGGCTGCAGACAATGGGGAATTCACAGTGTTTCAGTATTAATCAAATAATGTAAGATTCTACCGACCTGTTTTGTGGGCTACCCCAAGGCTTTGTTTTGGGTCCACTTTTGTTTGTACTGTACATTCACGCACTTGGACATATAATTGATTATTTCAATAATGTCTCTTACCACCTATCTGCAGATGACATTCAGCTGCACTGCTACTTTAAGGATTCTGCGTTCTCTAAAGTGTCTGAACTGCTAGAGTGTCGGTCAGCTATCACCAGCTAGCTAGAAGATAACTTCTTTCAGTTAAACTCTGAAGACTGATTGTTTGATCATTGCCCCTGAGAGCATCGTTCGCCTGATGAGTCAATAACTTGGTCATTTACCTTATGTCCTCCAGACAAATTTAAGAAATGTGGGTGTTGTTTTTGACCAATCTATGTCTCTTGAAGGCCACTCAAAAACATTGGTCCAAAACAGTTTTTATAACTTAGGAAATATCTCCAAACTGCAAAGGTTGGTGTCAAGACATGAACTTGAAATGGTCGTCCATGCCTTTATCTCCTCCCGTCTAGACTACCTGTCATATTCTGTTCTTGTAGAAGTGATAAAATTATCTCACCAGTGACAGCTGTAAGTTGTACTCCAGAGCTTCTGATGTTCTCAAACACAGAGAACAGAGTGAATGTGTATTTAGATCCAGCAGTTAGGGATGAGACTGTATGAGTTACTGGTCCATCTCCAGTTGGTCCACTGATGTCGGTCTCTGTTCCATTAAACTGGAGAACAAAACTGATATTGCCGTCCACTTTACTCCACTGCAGAGTGATTCTGGTCTCATTTTGTGCTGGTGCCCAGAATGTTTTTGGATTTGGAGGAGCTAAGATGAAAAAATTAACATGGTGAATATTTAGCATTGTTAATGTTCCTTCTCACTGGATAAAGACAACGCTATCCTTTATCTTTTTGGACATGGCTGGATTGGTGCTTCTACATTCTGAATATGCTGTTCTAACTTGATGTTACCATGTTAAGGGGTTATAGCCTAAGCATGAGGCTAGCATGACCCAGGACCCAATACACTGCAACCAACCTCACTTTGAAAGTCTTGATAATGACCCAAACCATTGCAGACCCTTCATGTGTAACTGAGAAGCCCAGTGTCTTCTCAACATGCAACTGAAGATCCAACCAAGACTCTGCATAGACCATCTTCATTCAGGCTAATTAAAGTTAAAGTCCCACAGTCATCATCACACACTGGTGGTATTCATTTCCACATGTGGCCCATCCCCCTGGAGAGGAGCGGTGTGCTACAAAGGTGACTGCGCTCAGGAATTATTTGATAGTTTAACCGCCCAATCCAACCCCTTAAAGTTGAGTGTCAAGCAGGGAGGCATTGGGTCCCATTTTTAAAGTCTTTTGTATGACCCAACCGGGAATCAAACCCTTATCTCCCTGTTTCAGGGCAGAAGCTTTACCACAAGGCCACTGAGCTGGTGTATGCTATGTCATAGTGGAATAATCATCCAGTGGGAGGTTAGGTATAATGTTCTCTACTTCAGGTTGTTGGAAAACTTTTAATCCTGCTTTTTATGTATTATTTGAAGTGTGTTGCTGTGTACAAAATAAGAGGTGTCTATTTTATATGATTCAGCAAATCAATAATAAATGTTTATTTAATTTCTAGATTATTTAACAGAAGCTCAGTTCAGGGTGATGCTCCAAGCCTGTTTATCCAATCTTTGAACAAGCAATGCTTCAGTATCTTAGATAAAGTGGCTCCTATTAGGTAGATAACTTTGTCTAATAAGAGAAAAAGTCCTTGGATTAATCCAAAGAGAATATAATCAGAAATATCAAGGCAAGTTTTTTACCCCCCATCTATTTCCTACGCTCCCATCCAACCACCTGCATCCCAGTCATGGTCCTTCATTACTCCTGTAGACTTCCAGGACACTTGCCTCATTCAGAAATACATGAAACCAACCTCATGCCCTGCAGATGTACTACCTTGTTCGTCAGGATGTTTGACCAAATTGGCCCATGCACTGTAGATTTTATTAATTTTTCTCTAATATCTGGCTCTGTACCATCTCTTTTCAAACATGCAGTTGTTGAACCTTTCTTTAAGAAACAAAGTTTGGACCCATCTTAACCTAAAATTTACAGACCCATTTCTAAATTACCCTTTATCTCTGAAATATTGGAAAAGGTTGTGGTAGATCAACTGATTACTTTTCTGGAACTTCACAAAAGTTTTGATGAAATCCAATCAGGCTTTCATAAAAAGCATTCAACAGAAACAGTTTTACTTAAAGATTCCAGTGGCATCATGCTGAATGCAGACAATGGGGAATTCACAGTGTTTCAGAATCAATCAAATAATGTAAGATTCTACCGATCTGTTTTGTGGGCTACCCCATGGCTCTGTTTTGGGTCCACTGTTGTTTGTACTGTACATACACGCACTTGGACATATATTTGATTATTTCAATAATGTCTCTTACCACCTATCTGCAGATGACATTCAGCTGCACTGCTACTTTAAGGATTCTGAGTTCTCTAAAGTGTCTGAACTGCTAGAGTGTTGGTCAGCTATCACCAGCTAGCTAGAAGATAACTTCTTTCAGTTGAACTCTGAAAAGACTGATTGTTTGATCATTGCCCCTGAGAGCATCGTACGCCTGATTAGTCAACAACTTGGTCATTTACCTTATGTCCTCCAGACAAATTTAAGAAATGTTGGTGTTGTTTTTGACCAATCTATGTCTCTTGAAGGCCACTCAAAAACATTGGTCCAAAACAGTTTTTATAACTTAGGAAATATCTCTAAACTGCAAAGGTTGGTGTCAAGACATGAACTTGAAATGGTCGTCCATGCCTTTATCTCCTCCCGTCTAGACTACCTGTCATATTCTGTTCTTGTAGAAGTGATAAAATTATCTCACCAGTGACAGCTGTAAGTTGTACTCCAGAGCTTCTGATGTTCTCAAACACAGAGAACAGAGTGAATGTGTATTTAGATCCAGCAGTTAGGGATGAGACTGTCTGAGTTACTGGTCCATCTCCAGTTGGTGCACTGATGTCGGTCTCTGTTCCATTAAACTGGAGAACAAAACTGATATTGCCGTCCACTTTACTCCACTGCAGAGTGATTCTGGTCTCATTTTGTGCTGGTGCCCAGAATGTTTTTGGATTTGGAGGAGCTAAGACAAAAAAATTAACATAGTGAATATTTGACATTGTTAATGTTCCTTCTCACTGGATAAAGGCCGCCATGCGTATATTATACTCTAACCGTGCAAAGATGTACCCCCCCATCCCCCCCCCTTCCCCCCACCCCAGTTCCTGCATTCTACATGCTCACTTGAGAATCATAAAATATGCCTATATTCTATAAATGATTTAAAATACCGTATTAAAATTTATTAGCAAAATACTCTGCAGTTGGATGCCTTTGGCTATTTTTTGGCACATTTAAGCCAAAACCACTAGTCTCAATGTTGGATGTCCATGGGAAGGCTATTCGCAGATGGGCAGTGTTTTCCTTAACACATTCAATGAACTACCATTCGTGAACTTGTTTTTTGTTTAAATGTGAACTGAACTTGCTTGATTCGGAAAAGGGTAGAATGCCTTCTCCGGGTCAGGGATGAGGTCCTACCCCAAGTAGAGGAGTTTAAGTATCTCAGGGTCTTGTTCACAAATGAGGGAAAACTGGAGTGTGAGATCGATAGGTAGAATGGTGCTGCATCTGCAGTGATTCGGTCGTTGTACCGGTCTGTCGTGGTGAAAAGAGAGCTGAGTCAGAAGGCGAAGCTCTCAATTTGTCGGTTCGATCTAAGTTCCTACCCTCACCTATGGTCATTAGCTTTGGGTAGTGACCAAGAAAACGAGATTGCGGATACAAGTGGCCGAAATGAATTTTCTCCGTCGAGTGGCTGGGCTCTTCCTTAGAGATAGGGTGAGATGCTTGGTCATCCGGGAGGGGCTCGGAGTAGATTCGCTGCTCCTCCACATCGAACAGAGCCAGTTGAGGTGGTTCGGGCATCCAGTCAGGATGCCTCCTGGACACCTCCCTGGTGAGGATTTCCGGGCATATCCAACCGGGAGGAGGCCTAAAGGTATACCCAGGACAAGTTGGAGGGACTATGTCTCTCCACCAGAGGAGCTGGCCCAAGTGGCTGGGAAGAGGGAAGCCTGGGCTTCTTGAGTTAGGCTACTGTTCCGTGACAAGCGGATGAAAACGGATGGATGGAATGATGGATGAACTCGCTCGTATTTTGCTTGACGAACATTAAAGTGAGCGCACACATTCTGGCATGTGTGAACGGGTTTATGAATGGCGTTTTCCCTTTCTTTATGAGTTCTAGATCTCCATGGAACTAAAACCTAGCTCAAACATGATGTTAGCCATACAGTAGACTTTATAAAAAGTAGACCCTGCAAGTGGCGGTCGGAGTGGCATCCTTTCTTTACTGTCTATGGTGGGGGGAGAATGTCATGTATTCCATTTACCTCAGAATATATACAGCTCCACAAAAAAATCTATTTTAGATGCACACTTACAAGTTTGTCTTGTAAAATAAATACCTTTCTACTACAGCTACTTGCAAGAAGCTGCTATTTTAAAACTCGAAACTGACTTAAAGAAGGGGTTCCAGTTCATTATTTCTACTCAGAAGTTGTAAATTCTGAGTATGGGTCCGATGCAAAGTTTTGACAGGCTGGATTTGAATGGAGACACAACAACTGAGAGGACTGGGATGTTCTATCTCCTGGTCAATTACCCCATTCCAGGAACTACCCTGGAGTTCTGGTAATGGGAACATGCCTATTGTTTTCTTGGGCAGGACACATAACCCACATTGCTGGTGGTGTTTGGAGGGGCCGATGACACCTTTTTTCAGCAACCTCGCATGTGTCAGTGCACCACAGGGCAGCTGTGGCTACAATGTAGCTCATCACCACCAATGTGTGTGCGCACGAGTTAGTCACTGTTTGTGTTGTAAGGTGCC
>SSNQ01034040.1:29141-58016 GCA_006942095.1 Nothobranchius kuhntae
ACTCTGTCAAATACAGAAAATAATTTATCTAGAGCTTTTCTATTCTATATTAGTTTGTTAAATCTGTAAAAATAATTCACTTCTTAAGCATATTTTCAGGTTCCGATCAAGAGGCCTGAACAATGGAGAAATGGACAGATTGAGTGGGTTTTGGGCTCAAATCCTCCAAACTCCAATCAGAGGTAGGAGAAGAATGACGATTACAAGAAATGAATAACAGGCAGGCAAACTGTATCATAACAAGCTCTTACAAAATTTTGGGATCTTCCATTGCTCTGGAAAGTTCAGGATTTGATGTGAAAAAACAGGCTAAATTTTTGGGACACAGATATGGTGATTGGTAAATGTCTTGCAATTGTATAGCACCTGCTAGGGTTTTACAACCCTCTAAGGTTTTATACACTACATCCATTCATTCACCAACACACACACACACACACACACACACACACACACACACACACACACACACACACATACACACACACACACACTGCTAAGATGCTAAACCTTCCTTTATCAATCAAAACTGATTTCACCAAATTACAGCTTTTCTAAATGTTTAGTGTTAGATAAAGTTTAACTCCTAACTTTGTTACCAAAGGAATGAAAGGGCGAACTAATTTAAATTTCATTTGACAAAATGGATGATTGTGGTTCTAAACTGAAGGAGTTATCTAAACTGAATATTCAGTCAAAGCAGGAGATGTTAGAAGGTAACTTTTATAACAGAGGGATGAAGCCGCGTGGATTCTTAAACACATGAAGGTAAGAGCATTCACAATTTTTAATTATAATTTTAAAAAGACAAGATGCCAACCTGTCAACAGTGCCTTAATATTTACACGGTGAACTTTATAAAGAGGTTGTATTTTCTATCTTAAAAAAACAATTTGACACAGTTTCAGATTTCTATACACAAATTATTACATTTTTTCAGCACTTAAGTGATTAAAAGGATACTGCTAAAATAGGTGTCATTGTTTTGACTGTGTGGATTTATATGTGATCAGTAGAAAACATTTACTTCAGCATTTTATTACCATAGATCGTCACAAAGGTTAAACAATAAAAATGAATAAGGGACTTGCTTTAACTAACCAATTATTAACAAAGACAGCTAAAACATGAATGTCCATAGTTAGTATTCCTCATCAATTTTATTTTGGGATCAACACTATGGAATATGTTAGAGAAGAAATTAGAAACATTACCATTTACACGACAGATGAATGGAAAACTTTGGGAGCAGATTTCCTTGGACCATTTTCCTGAGTCACCAAATGATGAAGCTACACATTTGTCAGAACCAGTGGTTGGCTGCCCAGCTGCCCAGTACTGAAATGCAGAGTTACTCCCATCAGACCACAATTCTTGTCTATATAGACCAATCCACACGGGAGATCCACCTATTAAACTCTTGATCTTGTCATTGTCTGTCTGATTTCTTACACTGTAAAATAGAAGCATATAAAAATTAAAGTTGAATATGGCAAATGGTCAAAAGATTAGAACTGCATGATCATCTATAAGTAATGGTAAATGGCCTGTATTTGTTTAGCATGTTCTTAGGGCCATACAACCCCCCAAGGTACTTCATAACACAATCAGTTATTCACCCCTTCATCATTCACCCATTCACACACTAGTGATGATGAGCTATGTACCCACAGTTGGCCTGGGGTGCACTGACAGAGCCAAGGCCTACCCTTCATGGGCGCCACCGGTCCCTCCAACCACCAGCAGCAGGCAAGGTGGGTTAAGTGTCTTGCTTAAAAACACAACAGCAGAATTCTCTGGAGTTTGTGTTTGTGACTTTTTTGGAGATTTTTCACACAGCTTTCACTATGTCTTGCTCTATAATAAAGAGATGAAGAAATTGACTTAACCCATGAATGCTCCTTATGTATTGTTTGTGCATGCAGGTGTGTTTTTGTGTAGGATTTAGGCTGTGCTAATGCTTTTTGTGTAAATTTTTCCAAGAATGAGTGTTTTGGGGGGAATTGCCCAAAAATTCCCTTAAACCATTTCATATTAACATCATTTTATAACGTTTGTGATCCTTTGTCATTTATTTTGAGCCATTGACTCTCAGGTAAAAATAACTTTTCTAATAAGCATCAATATTAGCATGCATGCGGTATATATTTTTTACTCTCTCTGGGTTCCCAGGCCAACTACAGATTCAATGTTTACTTTTCACTGTTTTACACTACATGCCACTTTTGCCATTGATGGCAAACTGACACTGCATTCAAATTAAAAGCTACAGTTCTATATATATATAGCACATTTAAAACGCAGCATGGGAGCTGCCCAAAGTGCTGCACAGGCTAAAACAAAACACAACCATTCGAAAGAACTAAAACAGAGGATGAAAATCCCAATCAAAAGCAGATAAAACATGATGAATACTAAAAACACATTAAAACAATGATACAATGAAACACTAAAACGAGTCACTGTCTAAAAGCCAAAGCGTAAAAGTGGGTCTTTAAACAAGATTTAAAAACCGCCAGAGATGGAGCCTGCCGAACTCCAATGGGCAATGAGTTCCATAGCTTTGGGGCAGCATGGACAAATGCTCGTTCACCCCGCGATTTAAATCACATCTGTGCATGTGTATATATACAGTATATATATATATATATATATATATATATATATATATATATATATATATATATATATATATATATATATTTTTTTTTTATTACCTCTGACTAGACATTATAATACATATTCCACACAAAAACGGTTTGTGTGTCATTTAGGGATGCCCTATAGTAATTTGCATGTGTGTGTTCAGAGTGTTTGGTCAGTGGGTTTCTACAGTGTTCCTCCTAAAATGTTGCGCTTACCGAAAGAGGAAAATAAGCAAAGTCTCAAAATAGCAGTTTGACACGTACCACACCAGGATGCTGGTGGTCAGGAAACTCTGTGGAGCAGTGATAAAACCACACCGGCAGTTTGTGTGGCAGGTTGATCTTCCTGAGAACCCCCAGGAAGTATGGCTGTCGTATCTTCTTTATCAGACGTTTGGTGGTGTGTGTCCATGTGAGGTCCTCTGATATGTTTGTGCCCAGGAACTTGAACTGTGACACCCTCTCCACCTGCTCCCCATTTATTGTGAGTGGGTGGTGCTCCACCTTTTTCCTTCTTGGGTCAATGGGGATTTCTTTGGTTTTGGTGATGTTCAGGGTCAGGTTGTTGGCTGTACACCCGTCCACCAGGTTCTGCACTTCTTCTCTGTACACTGATTCATTTCCCTGGCTAATTAGGCACACCACCATGATCATCTGCAAATTTGATGATAGCGTTGGTGTTGTAGGTGGGTTTACTGTCATGTGTGCAGGGGGTACAGAAAGGGACTCAGCACGCAGCCTTGTGGGGCTTCTATGCTGAGGGGCAGAGAGGAGAAATGGTGGTGACCTAACTTAACAGACTGTGGTCGATCTTGTATCCAGAGGCAGATGTTGTGCTCGAAGCCAAGGTCAGATATCTTGTGGAATAGTCTGCTGGGGAGGATGTTGTTGAATGCAGAGCTGTAGTCTGCAAATTGTTCCAGGTGTGCCAGAACAGAGTGGGGGATGGTAGAGATGGCATTTCATTTAGTAACAATCAGCTCTGACATTCTGTTTACCCCCCATTTCAGGAGAGCAAACAAGAGAGTGCAGAAAAAAATAGTCTTCCACTATTTGTGACCTGGTTTGGGCTCGACCTGCTTCTCATCCCTGCTGGGACGATTGCCTCAGGCAGTGGGGTCGATAAAAAACAAAAAGCAGCACCTGGTCCTCAGAACTAGTTCCTCACCACTGCCTCAGCACCACGGGACTGGCAGCGTAACGCCTAGCAGTTCCATAAATTCGCACAAAGCAGTCTAATAATTAATTTTTGTAAGTAACGTGTTTTCTGACTGTGGTTTAAGTTTTGATGAAGCATGTTTTGAAAAAAAAAGAAGAAAAAGAAACATGAATATCCACTGAAGAACATTTTACTGACACAGTCCTTCGCTGCAGTTATCTACTGCTGCCTCAAACATGTTCCCCACATCAAGCACCACTCCCAAACAATTTTGCAGTTTCAGATTTCTGCCGGCTGCAAGGGTCCAAATGGCCTCAAACATGTTGCAACGGTTTGAAAAGTTAACATTAGGGTTAACCTTTTATTTTGAAGGTGACTTTATCAAGCGGGAGAGGTTATTCCGGTTGCAATTTGTGCCGCTTTGTTAGGCTAAAATTTAAGTCTGTAAGACGTGGGTTACAGCAACAGTAGCCAGAAAAAACTACCCATAAAAGAGCAACCACAGAGTCCCAGTCATTACAATATGATCACAGATGTGAGTCAATACTGTCAGAATCCTGTTTGCCCTAATAACTCTACTAACTCCACAGTTCATGACCGATGTGAGTGTAATCCTGAGTGGCTGCAATTACATCAGGAATTTAGCAATTACATCAGGAATTTAGCTTGTTAGATTTTTTTGCCCCGTTGGACAAGAAATACTTAATGGTAATATTGTGGATATGGGCCACTTCTGGATGGAACTTAAATTATTTTACATTAATTAGAAATATATAATACAAAACGCCCATGGGACATTTGAGACATCTCTAGCTCCTAACTGGGACAGATAAATAGATAGATACATATAAAGATACGTAGGCTGACAGATAGATAGACTGATACTTTGTTACAGACTCAAGGTCCAGTTTACATTAAAAATTGTTATAATTGTGGTGTACCCCAGGGTTCAATTTTAGGCCCAGTGCTTTTTAACCTCTTTATGCTCTCTCTTGGCAGTGTCATCAGGAGACATGGGGTGAATTTCCACAGTTGTGCTAATGATACAGTTGTACATCTCTGTGTCTGCTGATGACACACAGCCAATGGATGCACTTTTTAACTGTATTTTAGATATACATATACAGAAATATAATTACACCTTAGGCTGAGATGTGCCAGTGCTTTTGGTCACAAGAACTGTCTATATATATATATATATATATATATATATATATATATATATATATATATATATATATATATATATATATATATATATATACATATATATATATTTTTTTTTTTTTGTGACACTCCAAGGCTCTGACAATTCACCCCTTAAAGCAAGTCCTATGGACATGACCAGTGTTGGGTATTTTCCTTAAAAAAAAAAAAGAATTAGTTACACGTATAAATTATTTCTCCAAAAGGTAAGTAAGTAACTCAGTCACCACATTGTGAAAGTAATTTGTTGCCTATCAAAGTAACTGTGACATTACTTTTATGTTCTGTAATGCAGTTGCATTCTATAATATATATATAACTATATCTGATTCTTACTATCTGAAAAGTTCTTTAGTAAGAATGCATGTATGGATATCTGGAATACTTATGCAGTCTTGTTAAAGAGTCCACCTTAGCGTTTTAGGGATTCTGAGATCTCCAACTTGATTCCTACAAGTGCAGTTGTTATTATGGATATCTTTGATAATAATTTTTACTAGTAACAACATAGCTGTTGATGTCTTCATTTGCATATAATAAGAATACAGTTAGTACTAGGAAAAATTTATTTATTGCTACATAACATAGGAATTACAGAGGTCCGACTGTTGATTAAATGTTAAAACGGCTTGCAAAAGCCTTGGTATCCTCTTGCCTGTTCTGCTTTCACTCTTCTCCTCCCCTTTCTGAAGTGCTGTTTATTCTTCTTTCCTCAACTTTTAGAGACTTGCTCCCACCAATATTTACAGATCGCATCATGTTGATGTAATAATTGTCCCAGGTATTTTGCATGCGTCAACCCCTCATTCCGTCATCCCGGACCTGTGGGGGTGCAGATACTGCCGGTGTCACTCACTCCGGCCCTGGTCGGTTTAAGAACCATTTGTGCACGACCAACACATAACTGGTGTGGCTGTCAAACAGCCTGACAACCGCTGCACTTCATTCAACCACATTGTAGTAATGGAGTAACACGCCAATTTACGCCCGTAATGATAATGACATCATAATTTCATGATTTAGATGTTATCTAAAATATTGTGAGTGATAAAGTTCATTAGATAACATGAATGTATTAAATAATGATGTCAACTGTACCTGGCAAGATCAACATAATTAGTCCTGCAGTAGCTCTGAGCATCAGCCCAGGTCTTTCGTTGGGAAATCAATAAAAATGTTGCTTGGCCATTCACTGTACCTGTAAATATAGAGATGAAAGTGTAACATGAATAGGAGTAGTTTGGGTGACTTGTTTTATCAGGACCAGATGTAATTCAGATCAGAAGCTAGGAGAAGCCCACAGGAGTAAGTGACACAGAGACAGAATGGAATAGACTGTTAGGCTGGTACCAATATAGAATATATTATAACACTTAGTTAACAATACATACAATAAATAATAATTGACAATATACAGAGAAAAAAATTACAAATGATCAAAAGTCAATCAAATGTCCATTAGTTGGGGTAACACATGATCGTTGGCAACTTCAAGCTCCAGCGGACTTGAGGACCCACGAATGGGTCCTAAAGAGAAGCAAATTATGATCAAAACATATTAAAATAACTTATACAAATACTGTAGGAAAACTCACCGTTGTAGCACACAAAATAAAGTAGAGATGAGCAGGGCAAGTCATTCCATGTGCCAGTGGGATACAAATCAACACAATTCTCTTGTCCACCAAAATTGTTGGGCTCTCCTTGAGCCCAGTTTCTGTATGTGGTCTGCCCACCATAGAAGTTGTTGTCTCCTAGGGACCATTTCCAGCCATCATACAGACCTATCCAGGCCTTGCCTGTTCAAAAACACGTTCATTATATGAAACAAGTCCAGTGTCACTAAATGCTCACTTCCTGTTAGCTCACAGGATTTACGTTTATTCCTGGATTAATGGTGTGTTATTGTAGTTATTAATAACTCACCAGAGTAACTGGAGGAAGCACCAATAACAGCACTGATGTCCAATGAGCTGTCTAAGGTGGCCAGGTCGGTGTAGTCACGTCTGCAAACACTCTGAGCATCTGTCCAGGTGTGTGGTGTGTTCACAAAGTAGTACAGGTGATTTTGGGCAAAAGCATCACTGAACAGAGCTGCAGAAACAAAACATTCACTTTTTCTAGAACTGATGGAGACACGTGTCAAGAATGACAGATTCAGACATTTGACTCAGAACAACAAAGATCTACCTATCTACCTATTTCATCCCACAGGTGTTTTCTTTGCTTAATTAAATTCAGAGTGTGAAAGAAAAAATAATAGTTGAACAGAAACTGAACAAACATGCAACAAAACGAAAAAAAAAACTATACAAACCAGTGAGCCCGAGGAAGATCAATCTGTAGTCCATGGAGAACTTTCAAAACACAAGTAAAATTTTCAAAAAATGTTATAAGTTTTAATATAAACTTGTATTTCGCAGCTTGTGAACCAACTTAGATACTAACCTCTGTATTGTAGAGCTGCTCTATCTGAATATGCAGCACCTCTTTGTTCTGTGTTGGTGTGTGCTGCAAAGCTGCAACACAGGCAGTGATGCTAAACTCTAGGTGTGTCAGGTTTTAAAGGACTGTTCTGGTGACGTGTAGCTGAGAAACATGTAGGATCAGTTCTTAAGAACATCATATTTTAGAATATTTTATTGGCATTTCCTCAGCAGTTGTGGCTGGACATTATTATTCATGACATATCTGTTCAGGCTGGCTTTTTGTTCATCCTCACTAGCTTCTCTTCATGCTGCTGTTTCTGTCAATTCTGTATTTTTTTTAGCTCTTTTGGTTACTTTTTCTTTAATTTTTGTTTTATCTTAATTTTTTCTCCCATTTTTTATTAAGATATTCATCTATAATTTTGAATTGTTAGTTGTGTTGTTCTCGTAAAGCGCCTTGTAAGTTTTATCTTGAGTCACGTTATAATCTTTTGTCAGCTAATAATTAGTTGGATGCAATTTTATATTTTATAGAAACATTTTAATGTCTTTGAATCATTTAATACACACATGTTGATGCTTAATCAATTACACACTGGAATAAAGATCACAGGTTTTCAGATTCACTAATTTACTCAAAGTAATAAAGATCTCTGAATTTTAGTTTTCTCTTATACAAGTAACAAAGTTTATTGATCCTGAGTCGTTCTTATTTTACACAGTAGAAGAAAGGTAGTTGACGAATTACATATTTACTCATTGCAATGAAGTAATTAAAGCTACAGCTATGATTACACATTAAATGATTAAATAAACCACAAAGGTGTTGATAACTCATAGCCAGTGAGCAGAATGGATGGATGGGAAAAACCAACAGTTCATATCAAATACTAAAACCCACGTTGTGCAACCCAAGACCTTGTACTGTCATGACGGGTATTAAATTACCACCAGAATGTAGTTTATCAGGAAAACCTAAGGTGATAAAAAAAAGTTGTCAACAACTCATGCTTGTAAATCTTTTCCAGCCAGATGGTTTTCTTTTGCAATAGGAATTTTCTTTTATTTACGTATTTATTTATTTTGTTTGAAAGAAAAGATTGAGAATGAAAAATAGGTCCGGTCAGACTGACAGACACACAAAGTTGATCAATATTTTACTATTTTTATATGTGGTTTTATTTTACTATATAGTTTGTTTTTGTCTTTTAAAATTTGTTTTTGTAGCACTCTGCATCACGATAAATATAATAAGTTGTTTTTAAAATTAAAACTTCATAGATCCTATAATTGTATAGTCATTAATTTTGCACAGTTTTGCTTAATTTCTGGTGATAAATTATTTTAAGAAACAAAAAATGAGAGAAACTTTATGAGAACCAAAAGAGCTGGTTCATATTAGTGAGCCGAGCCCTAAGAACCGGTTCTCTGAGCTGGAGTTCTCATCACTAGCAGGCATATCGACAACAACAAGGAAAGATACACCACATTAATTGGCTGGCTGAAACCTGTTGCTGGGCCTCCCACTAAACCTTTTTCTTGCTGCTGCAAAGTTCAAATGGTCGGTGTGTTATTATCAGTAATTGTTACAAAATTGTATTAACACACGAAGAAATTACAGTGTGTGCTCGAAAATGACATGCCCACACTTTAATCAGTATGTTTCTTTAACTACAAGCTCTATTTGATTGCTTTTGGTCTGATCTTAACCCTCTCAGGCTCAAAATAAGTTGTGATAAAAGGAAAAACAACTAAGTCATTCAGGGGTACTTCTGAGTTAAAAAAATGCTCATGAAACACGTATGTGGAGTAACCAGGTAGGTTACTCCACAGCCTCCAGAGGATTAATGTAAAATCTTTTTGGATTTGTTGAGATGTGTAATTATTAGTATATGTGTCACTGATTAAATGTAAATGGGCATGGAACATAGTAGAAAAGTAGATTTTTTTTTTCTTTGCTACCTGAACAAATGGGATTACAGGATGAAAACCTCTTTGGATAAACACAACAGTAGCTTCTAACTTTAATTGTTTAAATGCTTTGCAGCACTCCGCTGCCTAAACAGAATTTCAAATGTAAAAACCATTCTGACACTCTATGTGTGTCTCTCGATTGTGGAGTTCATGGAGAAGTATGAATCAGGCTTTAGACGCAAAATAGACACTCCAGCTTCCCCCCGTCACCAGAAGATAATCCAGACTAGACGGGTCGTATTCTGAGTTGACCAATCCTGTAAAAGATGTCCACACCATCGGTAGTGTCCATCTCAACCTCCTGACCCCCTGGATCACTTGGGGATCTTCACACAAGGGTGCGTACACCGGCACAAATTGTGTCAGATGGTTTTCTAAGCAAATCTCTAGCTTATCAAACCATACAGCCAAATTGATTTTACAACCCATGCTCCACAATCTTTTTCAGATACTTAAGTTTTTACTAAAACATCTAGCTCACATTCCAACATTACATTCCTCTTCTGTTATCTATACAAGCTTCATTTCATTCATACTTTGTCATGTGCAATCGTTTAGCTTAGGAAAAAAGAATTAAAATACTTTGTATAACTGTATTCGACTCTGAATTAATATGAAGTGTGTGTGATCCCTAAACAGTCAAAGAAATTAAAGTCTTCTGACTAAACATTCAAAGACCAATCAGATTGATGTTTCATATTCATGCGGAGTATCACTTCTTATTGATCATTTAATAAATATGTAGTCAATCCTTAGCACTACAGACTCATTCAGTCATTTCAGTGCCAGTGTGAGGAACAGGGCATGGATCCGCTTTCCTGTCCTCTAGCTAACGTTCCGTCCTTCTTACAGGTGCTGATGCACAGGGGCTTGGTGTTCAGCACTATTAAAACACAAGTTGCAGCTATTTCGTCGTGTCATCAGGGGTTAGGAGACAGATCTGTTTTTAGCCATCCACTCACTAAACACTTCTTAATGTAATGAGTATAACCTGAAGATCCGACATTTCAGTCAGAACACAGCAGTAAAACATTAAAGAAGGTTTTTTTTATTTAAAGTGTGGGAGAATCAGGGAATCGCAGAAGATTCTGCTGATTGGAAAACTGGAGACGGAGCAGCTTATGCTGTGATGACAGGGAGAGGGAGCGGGACTGTCTCAGTGCCAGCTGTGGGAGCTCCTCTTCGGTCTGTAGATTCAACTCCTCTCCTCAAAATGACACGGACAATTAGTACAGCCCACAGAAGTTCAAGTATCCAAAAATCATATGTCAGACTGAGGTACAGGCAAGGTCATACGCAAACAGGCATAAGTCAGCAATACGTATCGGGGGTTGAGCAGGGATCAGTAGTCAAAGTTAGAGCCAAGGTCGGGGTCCAGATGACAGATGGGCGAGACAAACCGTGAGGGGCAAGGCAGGCAGAGTCCGTGGACAGAAAACATGGTCAAAAGTCAAAAGACTTGGTTTAAAATATCGCTGGAGCCTCTACTGGCACAAGGCTGTCGATAATCTGGCAGGGAGACGGAGCCTGAGCTTTGCTTAAAAGGAGTAGCACACAGGTGAAGCAAGGAGACATGCAGGGCTCAGGTGAACTGGGTGAAGCTTATTAACAAGGGGACTGGCAGAAAGAAAAAAACAAACATGACAGGCATGGCAGAAAAAGGTGGAATCATTACACTTAAAGGGTGTTTGGAGACTGCGACCCGCACCTCTTTCATCAGTACCACAATGGGACTTGGCTGTGGTCCCGCGCAGCCTGTCACAAACTCTTCTCAAGCCACTCGATCAGGTTCCCAATCAAGTTCCTGTCCCTTGAAACTGCCATGTTACTGGCTCATGTCAATTAAGAGTGAGTGACTCAACTGCACTCTGTTCCTCCCCATCTTGTCTCAGAATTCGGGATGATGGGGGCTCAGCTGTATTATGTCCCAACCCAGCTTCACCCCATCACTGCAGACGCTGTCCCAATCTGCCTGTCGATCTCCCGCTCCCTCCTTCCCTCACTCGTGAACAAGTCCATGAGATACTTGAACTCTTCCACTTGAAGCAGGACCTCTCTCCCGACCTGCCCTTTTCCGGCCGAGAACCATGGTCTCAGACTTGGAGGTGCTGATCCTCATCCCAGCATCTTCACACTCGGCTGCGAACCTCCCCAGCAAGAGCTGCAGGTCAGAGCCTGATGAAGCTAGGAAGACCACATCATCTACATAAAGGAGAGATGAAATTCTCCTGCCACCAAACTCCACACCCTCAACACCATGGCTGTGCCTAGAACTCCTGTCCATAAATGTTATGAACAGGACCGGTGACAAAGGGCAGCCCTGGTGGAGTCCAACCCTCGCTGGGAACAGGTCTGACTTAAGCCTGGTTTATGCTTCTCCGTCAGCTCCACAAGGGACAGACACGCACGGATTGACGGAAGCGTTTTGCTCTTTTACTTCTCCGTCTCCTGGAGAGTGTTGCAAAGCAATTGCCCGGCAGGACCACAGAGGGCGTAGCGCTGTTCTGTGGTGTCCTGTCATGTATCCGGTCCAAGATCGTTTGTTTGTATTGTGTTTTTTTGTGTATATAAGAGACTTTTAACACGGACATATTTGTCTCTCATTCTCCCACCGCTTCATACGCTCCCCACCTCTAAACCCACGTTTCCTGTCATTTCCGTCCACAAATAAAACGCTTGCTGCGCATCTTTTCACTCCTCCAGTCACGGGAGGATGAAACGTTCATATTTTTAGAGTTTTTTCGCGAGGCATTCTTCAAGCTTCTCCGTGTCTGCCGCTAGTTAAACTCAGCTCTCTTTGCAATGGCGGCGCTGTAAACAACAGCGGCGTCCTGACCAATCACAAGCTTGCGTAATCCGTTTCGTTCGAAGGATGTTTAAAAAAGTGGGCTCGACTCCGTACGTACTTGCGTGCCTGCCGGATCCCTACGCAAGGACGGATAATGGCGTTGCGTGTGCTTCGCACTGACGCAGACGGAGAAGCATAAATCAGGCTTTACTGCCGGCTATGCGGACCAAACTCACACTCCTCTGGTACAGGGACTGAATGGCCCTTAGCAAAAGACCATCCACCCCATACTCCTGGAGTGCCCCCCACAGGGTGCCTCTCCAAATCAACAAAACACATGTGGATTGGTTGGGCAAACTCCCATGACCCCTCCATCACCCTAGCAAAGGTAAAGAGATGGTCCACAGATCCACGGCCAGGATGAAAACCTCATTGTTCCTCCTCTATCTGAGGTTCAACTATTGACCTGACCCTCCTCTCCAGTACCTTGGAGTGGACCTTTCCCGGGAGGCTGAGGAGTGTGATCTCCCTATAGTTGGAACACACCCTCTGGTCCCACTTTTTTAAAACTGAGACCACCTTCCGACCAATGATGAACAAGAATCTACTTCTAGACCTGCAGAAAGACAAAAGCAAACCAAAAAAAAGGGGGACACACAACAATACAACTAGAGCAAACTATCACTGCATCTACGTTTATACTTTTTTGCATCTGACTGTGTGCAAAAGATAGTTCTCTCTCTCTCTCTCTCTCTCTCTCTCTCTCTCTCTCTCTCTCTCTCTCTCTCTCTCTCTCCCTCTCTCCCTCCCTCTCCCTCAGTCTGTGCATGCATTCATTTAAGCCTTGTTATTTTACTTATATTCCTGAGTACAAAGTCAATTTCATTGTACACCTGCGTAATGTCAACAAAACAACTTTGAATCTTGAACTTCTGTAAACACCTGACTACACTTGTACATGAGAAGTTGCTAGGCGCGGTGACCATAAATGATCATGACAGGTACAAGCATTAAAATGTAGTTGGTCTTGAAAATTCACACTTGGTAAACTAAAATGTGAGAGCAGCAGGAAGCAACACAGCTTATTTTTTCCAGTTCCTTCTCACCCTTTAGCTTTTACTATTTGAATTCCTTACACTCACAAACCTACGTAGACAAACTTGGCATAAACTCACACGTATGCACACAAGTAAAAAGTTACCCCCCCCCCAACACACACACACGCAGTCCTTAATGAGCTTCTACAGTCACTTTTAAAAGTATCTGCATGTCAATCATCCTATATAATACAATTACTATTATTCATCTAATGATTCATTCATCATGAGTGGCTGGGGAGCGGGAAGTCTGGGTCTCTTGCCTTAGGCTACTACCCCCGCGACCCGACTCCGTATAAGCGGATAAAAATGGATGGATGGATCTAATGATTCATTCATCATATATTCCTTAAGCACAATTTCTTTATTCATCTTTTAAACTAATGCTACTGCTCAGCTCTTTGAGCTCATTATTGAAACATTTTCAAAGGTTCCCAACAAACACCTATATTTAAAAACCAAGTTCACTGAGAAACCATTTTCAAACATTAGGATTTGAACATGGATATAGTCTTCTAACCCTATGTCCTGCATTAGCTGCTGATGGAAAATAGGGAAACATTCAGTTCAGAAAGCCCACACAGATCCACGTCACACTGGGTGTTTCTCAACGTCAAGGCGCCTGGCCTTGCAAGGCACCTGGCCTTGCAAGGCCAGGCGCCTTGCTTACAAGGACACTGTCCTTCCTTGGTCAAAGAAAATGGTTAAATGGAACAGACTTACATCCCGTGACTGCGGCTTCCACAGCGGTCATGTAACGTCACATGACACGGGAGATAATGTTACATTTTATACGTATAAGTTTCAATATAAATATATGAGGAGCCTTTTACTTTTCAAATTGTGTATAAATTTGTTAAATTAAATATATAAGTGAGTTACTACCAGCTAGCCACCAAAGCTGCAACTAATAAGCAACTAACCAACCATTGAAAACTTCTTTGGATCCAAAAAAAATAAACATTTTAAATTAGTTGACTTACTTTTAATTTCAATTACTTGAAATTTCCCCCTGAAGTAGCTGCCGACTTCTGATCCGCCATCCTTTTAAAAATACTGCAATGTATTCTGGGAAATTTTTGACCAAGGCTAGGCCATAAGACACCTCTGAGTTTCAGAGGTCTCCCCGGAGCACAGAGACTCCAAAGAGACCGCCGCCAGAGAAGTCCCAACAGCCCTCCCGAGAGGCGCAGAAGATTACCCGGGGGGTGGGGGCGTACAACTAGCAGCCGAGCCAGGTAACAATGGCAAGCCCCAAGGCTCACCCGCAGCCACCCTTCTCTGAGCAGGCCAGACTCGGAACCGAAGGGCCCCCATCCCCGGCGAGGACCTGACAGAGCCCAGGGATCATGACCCCACCAGGAGCAACCCGACAGATGCCAAAAACTTACAGCCCCCAACCTGGGAGTTGCAAACACGCAGGCAGACCGAGGCACCACCCACTGGCAGAAATTTTTGTCAGGGGGAGGGTAGGTGAAGCTGTTGTAGCACCACTAGATGTCTCAGGAGAGGAGGGAGTCCAAGACCCTACCTGACAGAAACAGTCACACACTCCCTTCCTCATGCTCAGACAAACACATTCAACTTTAAGACACACAAAAATGCATGTCATACACCCACTCACACTCCCCATACACACCCTACAGACTCTGGACCCATACAGCTTCACAGAGGGCACAACTGTTCCCGGACCCAATGGCTAACCCTGTTCTACTGAGGTAATGATGAGCAGGCATTCTCGCCCAACGCAGAGCAAAGCGACCCACCACCCCACATCCCAAACAGAAAGCCAGCTCCTACTCCTAGCCTCCAGTCCCGGGCAGCCAACAGACAACATGGGTGTGATAAGACCCCTGGTGTCCCTCTTCCTGCTCCAATGTGGTGTTGATGTGTGTTGTTACACACAACAGCTGCTCTTCCTCACAGGGAGTGGAAAAAGAAGCTGAGAAGGTCTTTCCACTGCAATCCACCCAAACCGATCCAGGAGACACGGACGTCAAGGAGGCCAAGGTTGTCTCCAATGGTCTGTGCAGCTCTTTTGGCACCACGCCTCATGTAGCTGTCTCCGTTGATCAGCTAAGAATCAGAAGGGTTTTATTGCCATATGTGCAAGAAATCACAACAAATCACAACATTAGGAATATGCCGTGGTACTTGGTGCAAAAAGAAAGATAAAAAAATAAGAGATAAACAAGTAAGAACATAATCATGATAAAATCATAATGTAAAGTGGCAATACATAGAAAGATGGCTACTAAATGTGTTAGGTATTTTCATTTTCCCATCCAGGGTTACCTGAAGGGAAAGCTCAACACGCAGGGGTTGTATTAACAAGCTGATCGATTTAACCCATACCAATCTTTACCAATAACCAAACAATTTAGACTTTGCAAAGTGGAGAGAGATCTGTCATGTTCCTGAGCCGAGGTGAGCACTCTCTCCTCACTAACCATCTCTGAGGCAATCTTCCACAGGTGAGGAGCGGAGGGTGTTGCAGGTGTGCCAAATCTCCAATCTGGAGGTCAGGTATAAAAGGAGGGTGGAGACACCACACTGCGCTGGAGGATTGCACCTGTTAGGTAGCCCCAGCCTCTCAACTTCGTTTGCTTGTTAGATCTTTGATATTGGATTACTGGCTCTGAACCTTGGACTGTTTTTCTGGATTATGCCTTTGGATTTTCCCCTGACCTCTGTTTGTTTGCTCTGCTCAGGATACTCAACTCTTTACACTTCTCTCGCCGCTTGAACCTTGGATTTCCAGAACCACGTCCCATCCTCTTCTACGCCTGCCCGTTTATCTCCGCCGCCTCAGCCCACTGAATTCCACCTGCGCTCACCTTGGCTACCCTCCTTTCCCACACGTCGTGGACTACCATATGGACTAACGCCAAACGGCACACCCTCACTGGATTTACCAGTGCACTTTTGTTCCTGCTTAGAAAATAAAGAACTTTTCTTTTTACCCACCTATTGAAGTCGTGTTGATTCTGCATGTCTTGGGTTGAACACTTCCCGCGAGTCATGACAAGATCAATGAAACACACGAGTCAATTCGTTCTCGTCAGACAAAGCCCTCCAAGAGTATTTATTAAGGACACACAAAGATGATAAAACGCACACACATCTACACATTCCTGTAGACTCTCGAAAGGGAGACAAACATGCGCTGGCACAGGGTGTTCTTACTGATAAGCCAGGACTGGGAAGATGCAAGGTCAAACGCCTGTCTGTTGCCAGGGAAAAATGGGCTGGATGAAGCTTTCCTTTAAAATCATGAATAATGTATCCATAATTTATCCAACAATATGCAAGACAGTGTAGGTACTGACCAGTGTGGATCAGTTCAGGTACAAGTACAACACAGGGTCATGTGACTGAAACCAAGCAACTGGAGTGGGCAGACCTTGTCATTAACGAGGCCAACAGCAGAGAAGAAGAACCTATTCTTGTGAACTAAAATCACCCGCGGCCTGCCTTGGCCGTTGGCCAGCACAGCCCTGATTGATGCTGAAAACCCCACAGGTTCTAAGTTTAAGGCAATAACTGCTGCCTGCTCATAAATAATGAAGATGTAAAAATATTGATAACAAGAAACAAAACTTTGCCATCCTCTAAATGATTTGGGGGAATTTATTCAGATGGATTGGAAATTATTAATCCCTAGCCATGTCAAGTTAAGACATTCTAGAACCTAGAATGCATGTATGAATATATATGTATTATTTATTGCATCTCTGGAAAAAAGTTCACATCAAACATTTAACTCCAAATTAGTGTGACTTAAACTGGATGGGTGTACAGCTAACAACCTGACCCTGAACACCAACAAAACCAAAGAAATCATCATTGACCCAAGAAAGAAAAAGATGGAGCACCAGTCACTCACAATAAATGGGAAGCAGGTGGAGAGGGTGTCACCGTTCAAGTTCCTGGGCACAAACATATCAGAGGACATCACACACATGCCTGCCCTGGCTGACATCTTCACCACTCGCTGACTTCAAAAAACCACAAACTAAAGGACTAAACCCACCCTGCTAACCATCTTCTGTCTGGTAAATGATATGGCCGATATGGCCTGCATTTTCTCTCATTTTAAACATTTTAAACATTTGTTTTAATCTTTTTTATACATTAATCAGAAAACAATCTTTTATGTAGTGCTTCAAGATAACAACAGGTGTTATATAAAAATCTATTTTCTTTCTTTTTCTATTCATAGAAGGCAATAAAAGCATGCACCACCGAACTGTTAAACAGCTTCTATGCAAGAGCCATCACTGAACTGAACGTTGCTGCTGAGCGGTCACACTAACACAAACAGTGACTCTGCGGGACAAAGCTAGTTTTCCAGGAGCACTGCTTAGAGTAGCGCGGACCGGTGCAGCTCGGCCTGACCACATTTTCCAAGGGCACGGGTCTATTTTTTCCCTCTACTTTTAAAGTAGAGGAGTCCCTGCTCCATTAAGGTACCTGGCAAGGATGAGTTGGGCCCCTGACTGGCCAGGGGGTGGAGTCACTGGTTTCTCTGGAGATGTTTGCCTTCTGCTTTACTGCCTGCAGCCATTTCCTCATTCAGAGTTTGGCAAAAAGCCATAAAACTGAGCAGAGTCATAAGTTAAAGCATTTATATTATGTGTGCTTTATACTTCAGTATATTTTAGATTTGTCTTATTATACTTCTACATTTTTGCACCTTAAACTGACTGTGTGTGTGTGTGTGTGTGTGTGAGAGAGAGAGAGAGAGAGAGAGAGAGAGAGAGAGAGAGAGAGAGAGAGAGAGAGAGAGAGAGAGAGAGAGAGAGAGAGAGAGAGAGAGAGAGAGAGACTGTGCATGCGTGACATCTATTTTATCTATTTTAGCCTTTTTTTTATTTTACTACCTCCTGAGTACAAAGTCAATTTTGTTGTACATCTGTGCAAGGACAAAACTATTTCAAATTTTGACTCTCTTGAATTTCCACGACAAGTACTCGAACACCTGACTGCACCTGTAAATGAGAAGTTTTTAGGCGCGGTGACTATAAATGATCATGACAGGTACAAGAACTAAAATGTAGTTTGTCAGGAAAATTCACACTTGAGAAACTAAAATGTGGAAGCAGCAGGAAGCAGCAAAGCTTATTTTTTTCCAGTTCCTTCTCACCCTTTAGCTTTTACTATTTGTATTTGTCACATTCACAACCCTACGTAGAGAAACTTGGCATTAACTCACACGTATGCACACAAGCAAAAAGTAGCCCATAAACATAAATTCTTTACATACCTAGTGCAACACACACACGCAATCACAACCACACACACACACACCTTAAAGGTTGTTTTATTTTTATTTTCCATACTGTGGTGAAATGGGATCAGCCTGGTAGATTGTTGTCGTGGTAACCTCGGTTGAGCTGCTTGATCATCTCTTTGAAACCTTGATCACTGACCATGGACAGGAGTCTCATGACCAACATGTTCACCATGGCCTTTCTGAGCTTTGTGCACAACTTCACTATTTCCTGAATTAAGCACAACTCTTTCATTTCCTGTCTTACATCATTGGACAAACTGATTAATCCAGGTGTGTCTGACTATTGGTACGCTGCCTTGCGGACCAAGGTTGAAAAATACTGCATTAAATTGCACATAAAATAACATGACCATAGATGGTAAATAGGCAATGCAAGAGGCAAGTAACAAAAACATTTTCTTTAATTTCAACATTTGAGTGAACACGAAAAATTATGAGCAGGTCACTGTTACAGTAATGGTAGTAAACACTACTTAGACAAAATGCCAGAAATTTACACTGTTAAATATTTCTGGAGTGTTGTGCCAAGGTCAACTGTATACACAGATCAAGTGGATGCATTTGTGATACCTCATTTGTATAGAAATTTTGCCCTTCTGTCCTTCTGAGTGGCAAAGCTCTCAATGAGCTTTTTATTGAAGTCAGGAATGTTTGTGACAAAACACACAATTAACTTAGAATACGTGATTATTAATTTTATTTTTTTATTTTTTTAAATAAAAATTAAAAACACTGGGGAAAACTGGGAGGGCTGCGCCCTATCGCCCTCTACTGGCCAGCGATAGGGCGACAGGGAGAACAACAGCAGCTGGGTGCAGAGGTAAGCTGTACATTACATTTCTGTGAACAAGACAATCAGAATCAGAAATCCTTGGTTGTCCCACAAACCGGGACATTTGTTTAATAACATGTTTAATGTGCAATAACTGTAAAAACTAATTTCAACACGCCTACTTATTATACATATTTAATCATGTAAATGTGTATTTCATGTAAATTTGTACATACATCAATCTGATTCTATTTTACTTGTTACACTTCTGCTGCAGCAAACAAATTTCCTAGGTTTTGGGACAATAAAACATTTCTGATTATCAATTAGATGTTTTACCTCAAATGTAAAAACATCTGATTGAGAATCAGAAATGTTTTATTGTCCCAAAAACTGGGAAATATGACATTTGTAAGAGGATACTGATGACATTATTTCCTATGAAAGTGTTTCCTATGTACTTATCTGTTGTTATTTTTATTTATCTACTTTAAAGAGGATTAAGACTTTCCTGAGGAACACCATGACACAGGATCGGCTGAATGCTCTTGCCATGCTCTCCATGGGAAAAAAAAGCTTGTCACAAACATTCCTGACTTCAATAAAAAGCTCATCGAGAGCTTTGCCACTCAGAAGGACAGAAGGGCAAAATTTCTATACAAATGAGGTATCACACACACACACACACACACACACAAATGCATCCACTTGATCTTTGTATAAAGTTGACCTTGGCACAACACTCCAGAAATATTTAACAGTGTAAATTTCTGGCATTTTGTCTAAGTAGTGTTTACTACCATTACTGTAACAGTGACCTGCTCATAATTTTTTGTGTTCACTCAAATGTTGAAATTAAACAAAATGGTTTTGTTACTTGCCTCTTGCATTGCCTATTTACCATTTATGGTTATGTTATTTTATGTGCAATTTAATGCAGTATTTTTCAACCTTGGTCCGCAAGGCAGTGTACCAATAGTCAGACACACCTGGATTAATCAGTTTGTCCAATGATGTAAGGCAGGAAATAAAAGAGCTGTGCTTAATTCAGGAAATAGTGAAGTTGTGCACAAAGCTCAGAAAGCACAAGTTTGTTTAAAAATAAAAAATAGCACAGCCCCACCAAAAATATTTTTCACCAGCCGCCACTGCTTATAACCATGTTTACAACTATACTTGTACATTTTTGCACCTTAAACTGGCTGTTTGTGCAAAAGGTGTGTGTGTGTGTGTGTGTGTGTGTGTGTGTGTGTGTGTGTGTGTGTGTGTGTGTGTGTGTGTGTGTAGCAGCTCACACAGGTAAGGCAGGGCAAGGTCATCAAGAGATTTAAACGCAAATAAAATCATTTGACCCTAAAAGGCTCAGGCAGCTGAACAGCGGAGATGCGATCAAACGTTCTTTTTCCTTTGCAGCAGCATTTTGTTTACTCTCTGAAGCTGAGAGGTACAGGCGTCACTTATTCCTGCATAAATCAACAAAAGGTCTCACACATAACCATCTGTCTTTCATAGATGCTGCTGTTAATGTAGACTAACAGTAAGAGTCTAAGTGTTGTAGTTTTGGAGCTGGACCAGTTCTAATGTGGTCTAGATGCAAAACGGTGCAGAAATAGGTGTTCTGTTCACTTTCACAAATCAAATAAAGGTTTCACCAACCACAAACTATGCTTTAAGGGTTCTGTTGTTAGTTTAGATTCATGCAGTCCAGGTTGGAAGAGTCTTTATAATTAAAACCAAATAATGACGTTCAGGGAGTGGAAAATGAGTTGGAATTGCTCTTTCTCACTCAGAAACTAAGAAAGTTGAACCAACTTCAGCTTCATCTGTGTTTGATTTACTTATTATTATTATTTGTAATCATTTAATATCTTGTTTTTCAGTCAAATAAAGAAACAGGCTAAATGGGCACATACATCCATAACCACGTCTGAGCTGATACACACGAAGAGGTGGTGCACCTTCACACCTGATTTGGCTTCCTCAAGTACCAAATGTTGGTTTGCAGAAGACGTTTGGGCTCATGGAGGCTGCAGCTCTGTGTGATGATCAGAGCGTGGCGTGTGCGAACTAACGAGCACGTGTGTTTTTGCCGCTTGGGCGGTGTGGAGCAGGTGTGGTGAAAACGCACATCAACTACAGAACCGACGGCTAAACCGAGGGGAAACTGATGTGACACAGGTGTGCAAAGGTGCAGGTTTCAGTCACCAAAGGGGGAGGGGCTAACAGCCAGCGCCTCTCAGAGGGACCAGACTGATGATGCAGTTTATGAGCAAAGTGCATTAAAAGTGCGGGCGTTAAAACCCTCACAACCCATGGCTGTGGTGTTTGATTCTTCAGCGTGAGATATCGGAGGTGTGGCGTGAGAGCGTGTGAAGAGAATCAGATGCTTGTGTTTCACACTTAGTGTGTGAGAGTTGCAGCCGTACATATTAGTAGCAATATGAATAGAAACACTATACAGTGTTCATCTGCACCAACAGCCTGTGCTCGTGGATTCAGTTCAGTTCAGTTCATTTATTTATAAAGCACTTTAAAACACCCAGCACAGGAACAAAGTACTGTACAGAAAATACATTAAAACAATAGAATAAACAGAAAGCAGCAAAGAGAAATAAATAAAACATAAATTCTTTTTCTATTGTTTTTACAGTCTCTTGAACTAAATAAACGTCGAGCAAAAACATGGACCGCACCCTGTTTTTCCAGCAGCTCCCTCTATTGAAAACTGCGTCATTCAGGAGAAGATCCAGCGAAAGCAGCATTCACTTCTCATGCAAGAAGACACACATCCACTCACTCACAAAGGCACAGACAACATTTTTCTGTTTGTCACAGTCTTTAAACAAAAGTAAGTCAGTCCGTCACTTATTTATTCTCTTTATATATAAACGTCTGTTTTACCTTATCTTTTCTTAGTATCTAGGAGCTTCTTTAACGGCTTTTATTTGTGTATTTGTTTTTTAAGCACAGAATGTGTAACACTGCACTGGCAATTTTCAGAGTTTAATGCTTACTATGCTTTTAAGCAGGCCTTATGTAACGTTAGAGCAAATCCAATTGCAATTTTTGAGAGCGCTCTGAGAAACGGTTTATATATTTATTTTCTACAGATCTGTTTCGATTTGCTGTTCAGCAGCTGTCTGACTTTCAATATATGTATATCTATATATTTCTAAAATAAAGCTGCCATTTACAACTTTCCTTGTGTTTCTTGAATTTAGCACTGCAGTGAATTTTACATGTGCGAGTTGCAACTTTTTAAAGCTCTTATTTATCTTATTTATTTATTTTCTGGTACCACATCAGGCCTTCACACTCACACATTCTGCATTCTGCACTCTCTTAGTGCTCAAACATTCACACACTGTCAACTCAGAGCCGTACACAGCCTCTCGCTGCAAACTCAAGACGTCTTCTCACAGGCCTCACTACTGCTTTGCAAAAACTCTTAAATTTGTCACTCCTCGAAGATAATCCGAACTCAGCAAAGACTTCAACTTTTTCATACAGGCCTCTCTTTTTCTTTGCCACAAACTCTTATTAAATTTACCAATCCCCGGGGAATAACCGAACTACAGGCAAAGCTTATCTGTCACAACTTCAGTGCTTTTTCTTCAACTTTTCAGGTGGGAAGTTCTTACCTGTGCATCCACAAGGGCGTGCGGTATTTTTCTCACTTATTAAAGTCACAATCGGAAAACGGGTGAAGTTCTGGGCTCACCTCGAGGCTCAGAAGGAGCCTGTGAGCAGGGAGTAGATGTCACCTGGGGGCTGGATACGGCCCATGGAATGGTCGTATGACCGGGGGTGGAACCTGCCTGTATTATTCTAATTATTTTGGACATCCACTTGGCCTGTTCCTCCCGTGCCGCTCTTTGTGAAAAAGGTCGGAGTTGAGTATTATCTGATGCAGCTGACTCGTCCCCTGTCAGGGATGAGGCAGAAATAGGTCCCTTGAAAGGGTGTGCACGCCCTGTTTTTATTTTCCTGTTTATAATCATCTTCCTGTTCTATAGACATGACGCCCCCGGTAATATCAATCACTGGATAAATACCAGGTACCGGGGCAGTTGGAGAGGGCTGGGCCGGTGAGTAGGGCGGCGGCATTACTTTTGCTACCTTTTTCTGTTTTTTCATGTTTGTTCTGGCTGTATTCCATAACATGACCCACTGTGTGTATTATGTATATTTATGTGCTTTTGTACTTCTATCAGTTACTTGGTACCTTTAAAGGCCCAAAAATATTGTTCCTAATTCAAAGAGGCATTCACTACTCCCAGAGTTTATTATGCCCCCTTATTGTGTAATCCAAGTTATTCAGCCAGCTCTATCTGTTTTACTGACAGAATTGGCTGAAGCTCGGCATTCATACAGTTTGTGTTTAACTAAATCACATTCCTCATATATTTGTCTTCTTTAATGAACATGTGATGCTGTCAGGTCCCAGACCTTAAGTGATTCTGTCAGGTCCCAGACCTTAAGTGATTCTGTCAGGTCCCAGACCTTAAGTGATTCTGTCAGGTCCCAGACCTTAAGTGGAATTTCGGGGTCCCCAGTCCCCCAGGCCTCCGACCTTAGATATAACCCAGTTATATTTTATTCATCCGTCGATGAATATTTGGTCCCAGACCTTAGACAATCTTCTCGTTTATATTAGGTCCCGGACCTTTCTCTATATACCTATGAATTTTCCAACATAAACTTGAGCAAAATTTAGGACCTTAGTTACTAGGAATTCAAGACACAAATGCTTTTGCATAAGTCCAATGAGCAGAATTAAAAGGTCTGCTTACCTTGTTGTGCCGCGGCAGCTTGTGTCTGGATCCTGTTCACCAGGTCAAGGCCGAATGGTCTCCAATTGCCCCTTTTCTCGGAGGAAAAATCCTGTTCATGACGCCAAATTGTTGGTCCTGAAATGACCAAGACAGGTTCGGAGCGATTGGAGAAAAAGATGTTCGCTTCTGAGTTGATGTTGGAGACAATAAACCAGTCAAAATAAGATTCACCGCTGCAGAGGGAGAACACACACAGCTCTCATGCAGGGACCACCATCCTGCTCCAGCAGCTTGTATGCATGTGTGCTCTCGCTCGTTCTGTTTCGGCTGTTTTTATTCACTCAAGCAGGGTTTTACAAGGTTCAGTTTGAGTAATCGTCTGAACAGCAGACTTGCATCCTTGAGTTGATGTTAAAAATAATGCGTCTACAATATCCACAGATAACAGGGACCTATTCTCACAAAACCTGAAAGGAGGGGTGAGCAGCAGATAACAGGAGCATTTTGGAATGTCTAATGAGCTGCAGGGTCAGGTTTGCGCACACACATCAGGTTGCACATTACCAATGATCAGAAGTAAAAGATGTTGCTTGGGTTTACTTGTGTGCATTATCAGTTAACAGTCTTAACAAGACATAAAATTAAAACAGCCCAATAATAAGAATAAAAACTAGATAAAAACAGCATTGAAACACACAAAAACAGCCAAAACAAAACAAAAATAGTAACCGACATCTCACATGGTGTCAAAAGCAAGGGTAAAGAGGTGTGTTTTCAAGAGTGACTTAAAAACAGGTAAGGAGCTGGCCTGTCTTATCTCTAAAGGAAGCTCATTCCACAGTTTAGGAGCTGCTACAGAAAAGGCGTGATCTCCTCTAAGTTTACGCGCAGTCCTGGGTACATTCAGGAGCAGCTGATCAGCTGACCTGAGAGAGCGGGAGGGTGTGTAAGGCTGTAACAGGACAGAGAGATAAGAAGGTGCAAGGCCATGGAGACATTTAAAAGCAAACACAAGAATTTTAAAATGAATCCTAAAAGAAATGGGCAGCCAGTGAAGTGAAGCTAAAACAGGGGAAATGTGCTCAAACTTTGGAGTGCCAGTTAAAAGACGGGCTGCAGCATTTAGCGCCCTCTGTAGATGACTAATATAAGATGCACTGACCCCAATATAGAGTGTGTTACAGTAATCCAGCCGAGTGGTAACAAAGGCGTGGATCACTGTCTCGAAGTGCTGCCGTGAAAGAATTGGCTTTATTTTCGCCAGCTGCCTGAGGTGAAAGAAGCTAGATTTTACCACTGCCCTAATCTGATATTCAAACGTCAGATCACAGTCCACTTTGACCCCCAGGTTTGTGGCAGTTGGCTTAACAAACTGGGCCAGGGAATCAACATACACATTGGGGTCTCAGTAGGACTACCAAAAATCATCACCTCAGTCTTTTTATCATTGAATTAAAAAAAAATTAATAGACATCCAAGCCTTTATGTCATCAAGACACTGAAGTAATGGCTGTATGCGGTATCCACCTTTTTTCTGAAGAGGGACATAGATCTGACAGTCGTCAGCATACAAGTGGAAAGCAATGCCATGCTTACTCAGTATAGACCCGAGAGGAAGAAGACACAAAGAGAAGAGGAGAGGGCCAAGAACCGAGCCCTGTGGGACACCACACAAGAGAGGAGCAGCGGACGACACATAGTCACCGAGACTGACATAAAATGTTCGCCCTGCCAAGTAGGACCTGAACCACTCGAGAGCTGTGCCGCTAATGCCCAACCAGTGCTCCAAACGAGAGAATAAAATGGCATGATCCACAGTATCAAAAGCAGCTGTCAAATCTAAAAGCACAAGAACAACACAGTCCCCAGCATCAGTAGCTAAGAATATGTCATTAAAACTTTTAAAAGGGCTGATTCAGTGCTATGAAAGGGTTTAAAACCAGATTGGAAAACCTCTAATACATTTTGATTTTCCAAGAAGGCCAATATTTGGCTATAGACTGTCTTTTCAAGAATTTTAGAAAGAAAAGGTAGTATGGAGATAGGCCTGTAATTCGCAAGATCCTGCGGATCAAGAGCAGGTTTTTTAATCAGTGGTTTGACTACTGAATGTTTAAAATCTTAGGGACAACGCCTGACATCAGACTATGGTTTACCAGCTCAAGAACCAGAGGACCAACTGTAGGTAACACCTCTTTTAAAAGTCGAGGAGGAACAGCATCATTTGGAGACCCAGCAGGCTTAAGACGACCAACAGTCTCTGTTATAATGGACAGGGTCACTGGCTCAAACCTGCCAAAGACAGCAGAGCAGGAAACAAAGACTGAGGGGTCATGAGCACAAAGACAGATTTGAGTCCTTGTTAAGGAAACCTTCTCAATAAAAAATGTGTAAACAATTTTCACAGGCTTCAGATGAGGGCTCAATACAGTCAGTAAACGGTGCACTAAGAACAGAGTTAATAGTATTAAATAAGACACGCGGGTTGTGGCAGTTAGTCAAACTAATGTCAGATAAGTGTTTTCTTTTGGCCTCTCTCACAATTCTATCTTTCTGGAATCCAGGGCCACAAAAATCTCTCTGAGGACTACAAATGGCCCGCGGAGCAGACTTTGGACTCCCTGAACTTTCAGACTTTGACATGATTCTTATCTCGGATGGCTGACTGTAACTGGTTTATGGTTGAGACTTTGGGTTGGTTATCAGTTCTCATCAGATGAAGAAGAAACCCAAACCGGTTGAGACTGGATCTAATGTGGACAGAAGAGAAGAAACAAACTAAAGTTTGTGAATCAGGTGAGTTGTTCTTGTTCTCCTGTCAGAGAGAACTTTCCTCTCTGGATCGTTGCTTTGATTCACCTTCAGATCAAACTGCTGCGTCACGTCTCACCGTCTCACTTCCTGTTGGTTCTCACTAGAAAACACACTCGCTGTTGTTTTCTTTAGTGAAGAATCCCAGTCTGTCTAACTGGTTCATCTCTGGCTCTGACTGACTGAAGAGGAAGATGGACGTTTATGCAGAAGAAGAGGAGAACAGAGCAGATCCTTCAGGAACCAGCTGTCCTCCTATGAAGAGCAGCTCCTCCCAGCCCAGACCTCCAGACCTCAGTGGAGCAGAACCTCCAGGACCCAGCTGTCTGTCTGTGAAGAGTGACTGGTCCATAGATCATCCTCCAAACCTCGGTGGACCTAAACCTTCAGACCCAAAGTAAGAAAACAGTTTCTAACTGGTTCTTCTGACTCCTCAGACAGAAAAACAGGATTTCTGATAGAACTGATGAACTAGTGGAGCTCTGACCAAGTAGAGCAGGTGAACAAGCAGCTGTTATCAGAGCATCAGAGCTTTTATTTAAGATGTTTCTCCAGAATCACAGCAGGATGAATGTTTCATGTGAAAAGTCTCACATCTGGAGCACTATGCAGGCTGTTTACTGCCAACAAGAAGCTTCCAGATCATCAGGAAGAGTCCAGCGGGAAACAGAAGTGGACCTGAGCTGAACCACTTCTGCAGCTGCTGCAGGTTTTAGAGACAGAAATGTGAGACAAACTTTGGTGTGAAGGTGATCTGGACCTAAATTCAGCTGGAGGACAGAAAGTTGTCCATCATTCTGAAGTCCTTTAGGAATGGGACGTGTCCACAGAGAGGACAACAGCTGTCTCAGCAGGTGGATGGGTTTAAACTCCAGGTTTCTCTTCATTCTGTAGTCAGAGATGTTAGAATGGATCTGATCACCACTCGCTGTTGTTCCACTGGTTCATCAGTCATGATGAAGACATGTCTCCACAGAAGGAGGACTTCTGTTGGTGAGGAGGACCAGCTGCCCTCCTGTCGCCAGTGTGGAGACAGATCCAGAACCAGGAGTGCACAGCAGACAGCCAATCAGAGCAGCTCAAGACCAGGTGAGACGTTTCAGATCTTCATGAAGATGATTGAGATGAAACTACCAATAAATGCTGTTTAGTTCTGCTGCAGCATTCAGATCTGCTCTGTGTCACGTTTCTCAGCAGATGTTGGTCTGCAGGAGGTTCTAGAAGAACATCGGCTCAGTCTGAGGAGCAGATGTGAACGTGTGACTGAAGGAAGTGATGAACCAGGAAATAGAACCCTCCTGACCCGGATCTACACTGAGCTCTACATCACAGAGGGACAGAGTGAAGAGGTTAACACCCAACATGAGGTGGAGCAGCTGGAGACCACTTCCAGGACCAAGAGGCTCCATGGTGCTTCAATCAGGTGCCAGGACATCTTTAAAGCCTCACCTGATGAAGACGAAGACACAGACAAAGACCAACATGAAGATAAAGTTAAAGCCATCAGAGTGGTTCTGACCAATGGCGTAGCTGGAGCTGGAAAAACCTTCTCAGTGCTGAAGTTCACTCTGGACTGGGCCGAGGGCTTGGAGAACCAGGATGTCCATGTGGTGCTTCTGCTTTCCTTCAGGGAGCTGAACTTGATCAGAGATGAGCAGCACAGTCTTCTCACGCTGCTCCGTGTTTTCTATCCAACATTCCAGAAGATCCCAGCAGAGAAGCTGGCTGTCTGGAAACTTCTCTTCATCTTTGATGGTCTGGATGAAAGCAGACTTTCACTGGACTTCAGCAGCAGTCAGATGGTTTCTGAGGTCACACAGAGGTCATCAGTCCAGGTGCTGCTGACAAGCCTCATCAAGGGGAACCTGCTTCCCTCGGCTCTGGTCTGGATCACTTCCAGACCTGCAGCAGCCAATCAGATCC
>SSNQ01034040.1:68773-85613 GCA_006942095.1 Nothobranchius kuhntae
GGCGGGAGTGAAGTACTCGACCCGGCGAATCTTCTCTGCCACGGGCAGAGCGGCACAGAACGGGCACGAGGCCTGCGGGGTCAAGGCCAGGCCAGCGTGGTGAGCCCCGAGACAGACCTCACATTTAGCGTGCTTGTCGCCGCTGGAAATGGAGCCCGTCTGGCAGGTCGGGCAGGGTCTGGCGTCGCTGGACATGGCTGGTAAGTCGTCTTCGGATAATTTTGCTCTTTAGGATAATATTTGCTCTTTAATAAAGCTCTCAAGCTTGGCATGAAGAGAAAAAGGAGGTGAGCAGTGGGGTCACTGCGGTTATATACCACGAGGGGGCCCACTATTGGTGGGCGTACATTTTAGCTCTTCATGATTGGCTGATGCGGAGATCATCCTTCCAATAGCAGCTAGCTTAAGGGCTAAGACTAGACGAAATAGAACGAGTTTTATATTTTAAAATACTGTGTCTGTAGAGCCTCCTCCTTGAACCGTCACCTTATCATGGTGGAGGAGTTTGAGTGCCCTAATGATCCTAGGAGCTAGGTTGTCTGGGGCACTTTATGCCCCTGGTAGGGTCTCCCATGACAAATTGGTCTTAGGTAAAGGGTGAGACAAAGAATGGTTCAGAGGATCTTTCATGGATGTACAACCAAAGAGTCGGAGTACCCTGGAACCAGGCCTGGGGTTGGGGCCCTGTTAGCGAGCGCCTGGTGGCCGGGCTTTCGCCCATGGGGCCTGGCCGGGCCCAGCCCGAACTGGATACATGGGCTTATCCAACTGTGGGCCCACCACTCACAGGAGGAACATGAAGGGTCCGGTGCAGTGTGCATCGGGTGGCAGACCAAGGCGGGAGCCTTGGCGGTCTGATCTCCAGACAAAGAAACTGGTTTTTGGGACATGGAACGTCACCTCGCTGGCGGGGAAGGAGCAGGAGCTTGTGGCAGAGGTTGAGCGATATCGGCTAGATGTAGTCGGACTCACCTCGATACATAGCATTGGCTCTGGAACCCAAGTCCTTGAGAGGGGTGGACACTCTCCTTTGCTGGAGTTGCTCCGGGGAGAGGTGGAGGGCGTGGGTTGGCTTTTTGTTGGCCCGAAGATGTCATGGTCTGCGTCCGCGTCTCCCCTCATGTGTCACCTTGTGTTCTCCATCCCTCTCTAGGTTCTCCTTTTGTGTCTCCTAGCGCCCTCACGTGTCCTTGTCTGCGTCTTCCTCATGTGTCCTTGTGTTCCTCATTTGTCCCCAGATCTGCAGCCCTCTAGGTTTCCCTCCCCAGGTATCCCCCTCCCAGGTCCAGTGCTCCTGTGGTCCCCCTTAGTCACGCCCCTGTAGTTTTTCTTTCTGTAGTGTTCTCCTTTAGTTTCAGCTGTTCATCTATTAGTCTCTTTAGTGTGTATTTCCCACCTGTGTTTGTGGTTTTCCTCCCCCTTAGAATATTAGTTATGTTTGCTGCTCTTCTTGTCTTTAGGTTTTACTCTTAGGTCATGTTAGTTTCCTCCCTGATTAGTTAATTGTTTTCACATGGTTTCTCTCCCCACACACATGCAGCTCATCTTCCTCATGCTCCCCAGTGTATAAAACCCTGTCTGTGTCTCAATGTTTTGTTGGTCCATTGTTTGTGTCAGCGTTGTTTTGTTCCCCTCCACTTGGTCTCTAGGTTTGTGCTCTTTAAGTGAGCTTTGGTCTCCAGGATTTTAGGACATTGGTTTTTTGGCTTCCTGCCCTTTTGGATTTTTTGTTCCCATCCAAATAAAGGGATTTTACTTTACAAATCACTCCTGCCTCGTGTCGTCTGGTGTTTCTGCATTTTGGGTCCAAACCTCCACCTGGCTCACACCGTGACACAAGACTCTCTGCCTGTGTGTTGGGGTTTACCCAGGGGACGAGAGGGTAGCTTCCCTGCGCCTTCGGGTTGGGGAATGGCTCCTGACTGTTGTTTGTGCTTATGGACCAAATATCAGTTCAGAGTACCCACCCTTTTTGGAGTCCCTGGGACAAGTGCTAGATAGTGCTCCATCAGGGGACTCCATTGTCCTGCTGGGGGACTTCAATGCTCACGTGGGCAATGACAGCATGACCTGGAGGGGTGTGATTGGGAGGAACGGCCCGCCTGATCTGAACTCGAGTGGTGTTTCATTATTGGACTTCTGTGCAAGCCGCAGTTTGGCCATAACAAACACCATGTTCGAACATAAGGATGCCCATCGGTACACTTGGTACCAGGGCAGCCTAGGTCGCAGGTTGATGATAGACTTTCTAGTCGTATCATCTGACCTATGGCCGTATGTTTTGGACACCTGAGTGAAGAGAGGAGCAGAGCTGTCAACTGATCACCGTCTGGTGGTGAGTTGGATCAGATGGCAGGGGAAGATGCCGCGTAGACCTGGCAGACCCAAACGCATAGTGAGGGTCTGCTGGGAACGCATGGCAAAAGAACCTGTCAAGACGGTCTTCAACTCCCACCTGTGGCAGAGCTTTGACCGCGTCCCAACAGCAGTGGGGGACAATGACCCCGAGTGGGCCTTGTTCCACTCTGCGATTGTTGAGGCGGCTGTTGCCAGCTGTGGTCACAAGGTGGTCGGTGCCAGTCATGGTGGCAACCCCCGTACCAGCTGGTGGACACCAGAGGTTCGGGGAGCCGTCAGGCTGAAGAAGGAGGTCTACAGGGTGTGGCTGTTCTGTGGGTCTCCGGAGGCAGCAGACAGGTACCGGATAGCCAAGCGGGGTGCAGCAGTGGCAGTTGCCCAGGCAAAATCTTGGGCGTGGGAGGAGTTTGGTGAGGCCATGGAGAAAGACTATCGATCGGCTCCAAAGAGGTTCTGGCAAATGGTCCGGCGCCTCAGGAGAGGAAGGCAGCAACTCGCTCACACTGTTTACAGTGGGGATGGGGAACTGCTGACGTCAACTGGGGCTATAGTCCGACATTGGAAGGAATACTTTGAGGAGCTCCTCAATCCCACCTACGCGCATTCCGAGGAGGAACCAGAGCCGGGAGACCTGGGGATGGACTGTCCAGTCTCGGGGGCAGAAGTGGCTGAGGTAGTCAAACAACTACACAGCGGCGGAGCCCTGGGGGCGAATGAGATTCATCCTGGGTATCTCAAGGCTATGGATGTTGTAGGGCTGTCATGGTTGACACGTCTCTACAACATTGCATGGTCATCGGGGGCAGTTCCTGTGGAGTGGCAGATTGGGGTGGTGGTCCCCATCTTTAAGAAGGGTGAAATCAGGGTGTGTTCCAACTATAGGGGGATCACACTCCTCAGCCTCCCTGGAAAGGTCTACTCTGAGGTACTGGAGAGGAGGGTCCGATCGATAGTTGAATCTCAGATTGAGGAGGAGCAATGTATTTTTCGTCCTGGCCGTGGAACTGTGGACCAGCTCTATACCCTTGCAAGGGTGATGGAGGGGGCATGGGAGTTTGCCCAACCAATCCACATGTGTTTTGTGGATTTGGAGAAGGCTTATGACCGTGTCCCCAGGGGCACCCTGTGGGGGACGCTCCAGGAGTATGGGGTGGGTGGCTTTCTGTTAAGGGCCATTCAGTCCCTTTACCAGAGGAGCGTGAGTTTGGTCCGCATAGCCGGAAGTAAGTCGGACCTGTTCCAGGTGAGGGTTGGACTCCGCCAGGGCTGCCCTTTGTCACCGGTTCTGTTCATTACCTTTATGGACAGAATTTCTAGGCGCAGCCATGGTGTGGAGTGTGTCGAGTTTGGTGGAAGGAGAATCTTGTCTCTGCTTTTTGCAAATGATGTGGTCCTCCTAGCTTCATCCAGCTCTGATCTTCAGCTCTTGCTGGGTAGGTTCGCGGGCGAGTGTGAAGTGGCTGGGATGAGGATCAGCACCTCCAAATCTGAGGCAATGGTTCTCGACCAGAAAAGGGTAGCTTGCCAACTCCGGATCAGGAGAGAGGTCCTACCTCAAATGGAGAAGTATCTCGGGGTCTTGTTCACGAGTGAGGGTAGGAGGGATCGAGAGATCGACAGGCGGATTGGTTCAGCGTCTGCAGTGATACGGACGCTGAGCCAATCTGTCGTGGTGAAGAGGGAGCTGAGCCAGAAAGCCAGGCTCTCGATTTACCGGTCCATCTATGTCCTAATCCTCACCTATGGTCA
This sequence comes from Nothobranchius kuhntae, assembly GCA_006942095.1. Lineage (NCBI taxonomy): Eukaryota > Metazoa > Chordata > Actinopteri > Cyprinodontiformes > Nothobranchiidae > Nothobranchius > Nothobranchius kuhntae. The sequence continues at coordinate 72,881 of SSNQ01034040.1, forward strand.
TGAGCTTTGGGTAATGGCCGAAAGAACGATATTGCAGATACAATCGGCCGAAAGGAGTTTCCTCCGTAGGGTGGCCGGGCTCAGCCTTAGAGATAGAGTGAGGAGCTTGGACATTCATGAGGGATTTGGAGTAGAACCGCTGCTCCTCTGGATCGAAAAGAGTCAGTTGAGGTGGTTTGGGCATCTGGTCAGGATGCCTCCTGGACGCCTCCTTGGGGAGGTGTTTCGGGCATGTCCTGCTGGCAGGAGGCCCCCGGGTTGACCCAGGACACATTGGAGAGGTTATATCTCCAATCTGGTCCGGGAATGCCTTGGGGTCCTGCCAGAGGAGCTGGTGGAGGTGGCCGGAAGAGGACGGTCTGGAGCTCCCTAGTTGGGATGCTGCCCCCGCAACCCGGACCCAGATAAGCGGAGAAAGATGACGACGTGTCTGTGGAGCCAACTAAAAAACTATTCTCACACTGGTTCCATTTATATGAGTAAGCCAGCAATTAGCTGAAAAACAACATTTGAAGAAAACTGGTGATTTTAAGCCTTTTCAAGCATTTTTAAATCATGGGTCCAAATGGACCCACTAACACCACAGGTGTATACAGCTTTCTAACACAATACAAGGGTTAAATTATTTGGTTCATGTTTCTGTTTTAACCTGCATCCTGTTGGCTTCAGCTCTCTGCTTTTATTCTTTATTCAGGTTGAAGTTCTGCGGGTTGTCAGAGGTCAGCTGTTCTTCTCTGTGCTCAGCTCTGAAGTCCAACCCGTCCCATCTGACAGAACTGGACCTGAGTCAGAACCACCTGTCTGGTTCTGGACTGAAGGATCTCTGTGGTTTCCTGGAGAGTCCAGACTGTAGACTGAAGGTTTTGAGGTCAGTTCTCTGCAGCTGTTGGAGGTTTTTCTGTGTTTAACAAACTAAAATCATTCAGTGATGCTTCAGAATTTATTTATTTACAAAAACTTTTTTACCCCAAAACTTTAATCTGAACTTTTACTTTTGTTCAGATCTAGCGAGGTAGATTTATGCTACATGTATTAAAATGATCAATAAGATGTGATTTCCATATAGATATGAATTATCAATCTGATTGGTCTTTGAATATTTGATTTAATATTACCTTTAGGTTCTTTGTCTATTCAGGGAACACACACTTCATGTTATTTAAGACAGAGTCAGGAATATAGTTTATAAAATGAATTTAATTCTATATTTCTAAACTAATGATTACATGACAATGAATGAAATGACTGAATGTAAGCTAGTTGTTGTAGCGTGTTTCAGTACATGAAATGACCCAAAGAAGACTGGTGCACCAGCACAGGTGTTCTCTGTGTCCAGTTTAAAGATGACACATCCTTCTGCACTCACCATCCAGCAGGGGGCAGTCACAAACTCTTACTTAAATGGGTAGAAGCAACACTTTTTCATTCTGCAACATAAAATCATTACAAAATTCACACTATATTTATTCTTTATTAACAATAAACACCTCGGGGTACCTCAGGCCTCAGAGTGACTCTGGCTCAGCAGAAAAACCATCACCCTGAAACCCAGAGGTTGTGGGTTCAACTCCAGCTTCAACTGCTTTTGTCAAATTACCCCCCCCCCCCCCCCCCCCCCCCCCCCCACACACACACACACACACACACACAGAAACAAGCCTTATGTGGGTTTGTTTTGACCCGCAACACCAAAAATGTCACTATTGTTAATAATTTTAAATAGTAAAACACAAGATAAATTTTTTGGTAGGTGTACTCTAATATTAGTTTATAACACATTTATAGTTTATTATTACTCATTCTATAAGAAAAATAAATATATTTAGTGAATTTAAACAGTTTTTGCAATCAAAAACGAGTGTTATATTTTAAAATACTGTGTCTGTGGAGCCAACTAAAAAACAATTCACACACTGGTTCCATTTATATGACTAAGCCAGCAATTAGCTGAAAAACAACATTTGAAGAATACTGGTGATTTTAAGCCTTTTCAAGCATTTTTTAAATCATGGGTCCAAATGGACTCGCTAACACCACAGGTGTAAACAGCTTTCTAACACAATACAAGGGTTAAATGATTTAGTTCATGTTTCTGTTTTAACCTGCATCCTGTTGGCTTCAGCTCTCTGCTTTTATTCTTCATTCAGGTTGAAGGACTGCGGGTTGTCAGAGATCAGCTGTTCTTCTCTGTGCTCAGCTCTGAAGTCCAACCCGTCCCATCTGACAGAACTGGGCCTGAATCAGAACCACCTGTCTGGTTCTGGACTGAAGGATCTCTGTGGTTTCCTAGAGAGTCCAGACTGTAGACTCGAGGTTCTGAGGTCAGTTCTCTGCAGCTGTTGGAGGTTTTCTGTGTTTAACAAACTAAAATCATTCACTGATGCTTCAGAATTTATTTATTATTTATGTGACTGGGCGAGTGTTGTTGTGTCCTGATTGGTCATGCGCCCTGGCTACTTGGCCGAGGGGATGTCTGTTAGGTAATTTTATCCCCTATCCAGGATTACCTTAGGGAAAGTTCAACACGCAGGGGTTATAATAATCAGCTGATCAAAACCAATACCAATAATCAACCAACAATCAATTTAGACTTTGCAAAGTGGAAAATGAATACACACCAAACAAGGTCCGACAGTTTACTCTCATCAGACAAAGTCCTCCAAGAGTATTAATTAAGCACACACAGCAAAGTTAAAATGCACACACATTTACACACACACATTCGAGGTTCTCACAGACTCTCAGGCAGGAAGACACTCCAGGTGCAATTTCTAAAACGATAAAGCTGTCTGGACTTTCTCAACTTTCTCAAGGGAGTTCTACTGATAAGGGGGACTAGGACTGGTCGAGGTCAGTCCTCCCTGTAAGAACTGAAAAAGGGCCTGTCTGTTGCCAGACACAATGAAGATGAACCTTCATTTAAAAACAGTCAAGTCATTACAATATCTGTTTTTATCCAACAATGTCCCTTTGGCTCACTGGTTAACTGGTGTGACTTTCACTCAGGAGTCTGGGGGTTGAATCCCTTGTTTCTCCTCCTTGCCACATTTATTTCATTTAAAAACTTGAAGCAAAACTTGAATTATTTTTCAGAACTTTCTCAGTTTTTCTAAAGTTTTACATAAATTAATAGTAGAACAAAAACAAGTTTGTTTTTCTGCTACTTTGAGCGTGGGCACATCTACATACTAGGATTTAACACTGTTTGCTATCAGTTTGGTTAGATCCTGAGAAAAGATCGGACACATTAGCATATGAACTTATATTATGCATAAATATCTAGGATATTAATTCACTCCATAGAAGTTCATACACTAACTGTCTTGGTCTACATTTTAATCCAAAGATTAATTTTTAATTTAAGATAAGTACATTTTACAGCAAAAGTTTATTTATTAAACAGAAGACTTAATGGATTCTTTGCTTATTCAGTAACCAAATATACACCTTTTTGTGTTTCATTTCAAAGAAGAGTAAGGTTTAAGTTAAGTTTAAAGTTAAGAATTAATTACTAACAATTTTAAAGATGACAATTTGAAAATGACAATTTGAAGACAATTTGTAACAGCTTTGATGTTAAACTTGGTATTAAAAGCTTTACTTGTGTCTGAATGAAAAGTTAAAATGAAATGCGAGGTTTGGATGCGTGGATGATATCTCAGAAGATTTCTTCCAGAGAGAGAAACGCGTTCTGGGTGAAAAATATTGTTTTGCAGCTAACTTATGGCATGACAGAACGCTAAGTGAGGATTCAGGCAGCCGTCCCTCGTCCTCTGGTTGGTTCAAGAACTGAACTTGAGCTGCGGAGATTTGGTTTTAACAAAACCTCAGAACACGCCCTCTCAGCATCAGAAAGCTTTTTGTTATGGAGCAAAGACATGTGAGAGCAAGTTAACTTTTACCCTGGATTCAGTCCTGCATGAGGTGTACATGTGCCAATGACCTTCTGGTTACTGATCACACATTACTGATTATCATAAATAATAATTATTATTAACCCAAAGAATAATAAGTCATTTCAGTAATTAAATACATGGATACTGAACCATGATGATTATTATATGATTGTAATAAACTGTAAAAACAGTTTATTAAGATTATTATTTTAAAATCTTGAAGTGTCCTCCATCTTGGGACGGAACAGCAGCCAGATAAAGATGGAGTTTAACAGACTTCACGGCTCCTGATGGATAATCTGTGGAACAAAAGTTACAGCTTGACCCAGCGGGGAAGTGTGACCTTTGGGTCACAAATATGAGGCCATTCATGTCGCTACACTTTAAAAAACCTTTACTGAATAAAATATTAAACATCAGTTCATCATGTCTTTGTTTCTGACATGATAAAATAATTTAGTTTATTTCAATTATGTAGTTCATGTTTCTGTTTTAACCTGCATCCTGTTGGCTTCAGCTCTCTGCTTTTATTCTTTATTCAGGTTGAGGAGCTGCAGGTTGTCAGAGATCAGCTGTTCTTCTCTGGGCTCAGCTCTGAAGTCCAACCCGTCCCATCTGACAGAACTGGACCTGAGATGGAATGACCTGAAGGCTCCAGATGTTAAACAGCTGCTGGGTCTTGTGGAGAGTCCAGACTACAAGCTGCAGTTTCTGAGGTCAGTTTTTGGGTGGAGTGAGTCCAGGCTGCTGTCAGCAGGACTGGACTAAACCCAGTTAGCATCAAAGCAAAGATCCAGTGTTTCCAGTAAAGCTGCAGCTTCCCAGTGGCTTTGACAGGAGAATGGTGAAAGGCTTCATGATTGGACACCAAGGAGCCAATCAGAAGAGCCAGAAGCTTGTTGTGCTGGTTGCTTCCACATGTCTAGAGACAATCATCCTCATCCATCAGATATGATCTCAGACTGCTGGTTGTCTCGTTTCTACAGGAAACAGCTGATCACTGATCTTGTGTTGAAGCCTGTTTCCCATTAGAACATACTGTAAAGATCCCCCCCACCCCACCCCCCACCCCCCACTTCTAAAGTGAAAATTACATCCATGCATACGGAGACATCAGGTCCGCAAGATAGGATGGAGATGGGCAATCCAAAGCCTTGTATACATATAACAAGACTTTAAAATGAATCCTACATTTGACCAGGAGCCAGTGTAAATCTGCGAGAATAGGAGTAATGTGTATGTCTTTGTCGGTGTTAGTTAAAACTCTGGCTGCAGCATTTTGAACCTTCTGTAGTCTGCTTAGGGCAGAAGCTTTAATCCCAATTAGGACAGAATTTGCATAAACCGGACAGGAAGTAATGAAAGCGTGAATGACTGACTCAAGATGTGGACGTTTGAGGATTCATTGAAGGCATCACACTGAAGGCATGTGATGCGGTGGAGTTGGAAAAAGCAGGAACTGACAGTGACATTGACTTGTGATGTTGTTGAGAGGTCAGAATCCAGTTTCACACCAAGGCTAGTGACAGTGTTACACCTGGAACACAGCTGCAAAGCGCCGTGAAGTGGATCGCTCACCAAATTTGTGCTCTGTCCGCTCCTCCCCTGTTCACATCAGGCGAGAATCGTCGATGAGCGCTTCTGCTCATGCCTACTGTTTTCCAACCCCCCTATACCCTTGCTCTGTGTGTCTGTATAAAATTTTCCATCCAGTGAATGGGGAGATTACAGAGTGAAAAGCAATGGAGTTGCAAAAGTCCACGAAAAAACGCCGCACAAGTGGTACTCTAAAAATTTTGACAAGGTTGGCAGGTCTGCATTCAGTTGGTTGTGAAAGGGGGCTATTTTTAGATGAGCACATTAGCTGGTTAAGTTAGTGGGAGCTTGTGCCATGGGGAAGTGCAAGTTTAATGGTAACTGGATGGCTAATCAGGCAATAGCTGGAAATTATAGCTTAATTTAATTTGCAAAAATGGCTTAAATTTGGTCAAAGTGGCCTTAAAAAAGGTCTCAAAAAGTCTTCAATTTGGCTCCTTTAAACCTGCAGATACCCTGTTAAACATCATTAAAGTTCAAACGTTCAGACGCAGAACACAAAGCGCTGTAAAAAAAATAAAAATAAAAAACGTGCAAAATGGAGCTAAAAACTAGTGAAAGGTGAACTGTTACTTCACTGACGTTTGCTGATATTGGTTTGAAACAGGTTTTCTGTGGTGTCACGTGTACATGAGCAGCGGGTGGAATTGTTCCATTTCCAATCAATCAATCAATCAATCAATCAATCAAAGCTTTATTTATAAAGTGCCTTCCACGACCCTGTCGGGAAGCCCAAGGCGCTGAACACGGTACATGAAAAAAAAAAGGTAAAAACATTTAAGTAGAAAACAAATGGGTCAAACAAGAGATAAAGAGATCAATGAAAGCAGGGATTTAAAATCAACATAAATGAAGGCCTAACTCAAACACATTCAGGGAACGCCAAGCGGAGGAGGTGGGTTTTTAGGTGACTCTTAAAGACTGGCAGAGATGGGGATAGCCTGACTGAGGGTGGCAGCTGGTTCCAGAGTGATGGGGCTAGGAATGAGAAAGCCTGGTCCCCACGAGTACGACACCTAGAACGAGGGACAAGCGAGCAGGCCTTGGTCAGAGGAGCGCAGAGAGTGTGATGGGGAATGTCTGTTCAGGAGCGTGGCCAGATAGGGGGGAGCACTACCCTGCAAGAAATTGTAAACAAAGACGAGGAGTTTAAAGTGGGCACGATAACAGACAGGAAGCCAGTGCAGGGAGGTCAGAACCGGACTGATGTGGTCCCGTTTCCTGGTCGCAGTCAGGAACCTGGCTGCGCTGTTCTGCACAACCTGTAGGCGACGCAGTGATGACTGACCCAGTCCTGCATATGGAGAGTTGCAGTAATCAAGCATAGAAATTACAAAAGCACGGAGTACCCGCTTGACACAATGGAGAGACCTTTCTCTTGACACAATGGAGAGTAAATCTGGCAATCGTTTTATTTTTCGTATTCCAGCGACTATAAATTCAGATAAAATATTCGAGTTGTACTCAGGTAAAGCCGGGCGTACACTGTGCGACTTTTTCACTTTTTTGAGCCGATTTTCCAGTCGTGCGAGAATCCACGAGATCGGGGCGAGTTTTGCGCCGAGCGGTCGTGTAGTGTACAGGGGGTTACGAGAGGCGATTAACACCACGTGACCAGCTACCGATCAGCAATCGTGAGCTCGCACGGACTTCTGGCGTGTTTAATATTTCGCTCGTCCCTCGTGAGGGTATCGCACTGTTGAAGTGGCGCTGCGAGCAGCTGCGACCCAAAATGTATCAGAACCGCTCACGGCCTATTGACGGCCCATGCGCAATCCTGCATCAACACCGCTCGCCCGCTATTTCCCTAATAACACACGTTGTTCATTTTAATTTCTACACATTTTTTTACTCACAAAGATTGTCAAGAAAGCGTGTTTGTTGTGTTCATGTCAAATTAAACTGATCACAAAACACAGATTTACTTTCTTTATTTCGTTTTCCTCATCCAACCCCCATAAATCCCTGTGTGTACTCCTGCAGCACTCCCGAAGGACAACAGGCAAAACAAGACAAAAAAGTCTGACGTGTTGAGTAAAAACTGCTATTTTTAGCATATTTTTAGGGCCGACGTGTTGCTACCAGACGTACAGTGTGAGCAGTCAGATCGCATCCGAGAACTGGGTCGTACAGTGTGAGCGCATGACTCGTGAGATCTGCCCTGCGAGGAAGTCGTACAGTTTGAGCTGAAGCTGAGTGCTACGAGTGAAAAAGTCGCATAGTGTCCGCCCAGCTTAAGCGATAGCAGAGAATAAACACCAGCAGAGGACCAAAGTCCACTTTAGAAGCCATAAACTCAAAGCTGGTAGGAGTCACGGGTGTTGTACGTGTTTTAGGATGGAAAGAGGATCTGAACATGGTTAGCAAGCCGCCACCACGACTAGTGAGCCTGGGCTCGTTCTAAACCTGACAGTCTGAGGAACAGAGCTCTGACAGTACAGCTGACTCACCAGGAAGAACCAAAAGTATCATGCTGGAAAAAATAATCCCTTAAAATGGCAGTTTTGTTCCCAATTGACCGGACGTTGAGGAGAGCAACCCTGAAGAGCTGTGAAAGACCGGAATCAGGTGACTAGGGTCACTGGGCCACTTGGGCCACCGTAGGATAGCAGATGTTAGCTTGGTTCACACCCACAAAATCCACGGGTTGGTGGGGGAAGTATTCCGACGACTGGATTCCCCCAGAGAATCTGTGCAAAAGGTCCAATGACTTACGTTTAGCAACTCCGGTGGCAAGTGAGGGTTACATCCGCACGAGAAGCCGGAGGAGGATCTGAGCGGCACTATGGAACCCAACGTTTCCTAAGTCCGCGGCATCTCCTAGGTAACCATGGCTTGTTGGTTAAGGCCGGAAGCTTGGATCTGGCCGGGTAATGGTGGCCGGAAGCCTGAAGGCATTGGGTAAGGTACTCTGATCATGGACCAGCTGGAATCTTCAGGCTCCACCTTGGAATCACAGAATCTGATGGCCGCAGAATACGGTACAACAACGCTTGTGCACACAAGAGCAGTTTCCAGAACCAAATCCAAAGCAAACCTCTTCCCCTACCTAGGAAACACTGTGCCATGTGGGGAGAGCAAAGCAGCAGAGCTGGGACCACCATCAACAGCAGATAAGAGCACAGTCTGATTAGAACAGCGGTAATTGGCAAATCCAAGATTATGCAGAAGTTCAATGAGGGTGAGACGATCATAGCGAATAGTTGAGCTACAATCCACCAAAGAGCAACACAGAAACAAAATAAGCAAAAACAACAGTTGGGGAAGTAGACGGCAGGCCGAGAACGCCGGCCCCATCTTGGTTTTCACACTAGAACTAAAGATTGGATACACTGGCTTTGGTCCTACTGTGTGTGTAATAAACCTGCAGAGGTAACACAATTGCAGAGGAAACACACCTGATGCTAAAAGTCTGCAGGTGTGTGAGCTCCACTCCAACACGTTAACATGAAGCTGCTGCTGATGGAGGATGTGCTGCATCACTGACTGAAGCTGATGGAGAGAGTGTGGAAACAGGAAGTCACATCCTCTCTTCTTCTCTCTACAGGTGGAAGTAATGATGACCTTTGACCCTTTGACCAGGAGAGCAGATGAGCTGAGTGCTGATGGTCCTCAAAGGCTGAAGCAGCAGTTTGTGTAGAAAGAGACTCAGACTGGTTCATGATGATGAATGTTTTTTTTTTTTTTTTTTTTTTTCTGGATTTTAGAGCAACATCTTCTGCTTCTGTGTTTTTATCTCTGGGAGAAAACTTTAAATGATCAATATCAATAAGAGCAGCTCCATGGGAGCTTCTTCAGGGAGGAACTGAGACTTTTTTCACCCATTTCCTGTGAACTGGTGATCTGTTGATGTTAAAACAGAAAACCTGTTAGATGTTTTCTGTCTTTTATCTCCTAATCCAGACTGAATCTTCTAGCTTTTCTGTTTACGCTGAACCTCTGTTAGATATGAACATCAGGTGTTGCGTCCAGCAATGGTCAGTTTAGGTACAGCCTGACCTTTCACTATCTATTCAATATCTGGCTAGATTTTAAATGAGTCTGGCTTCACACCAGCTGGGATTCACAGACTGCTAGTCTGAAAGATAAACAATAACTTTCTTTCCCCAAGGTCCCATCTGTCTGCCTCCAGAAGAAAGAACTCCAGCTCGAATCAGTTGCTAAATTCAAGAATGATTTACTAAATCGATATGAACTTCTTCCATGACTTATAATCTAGATAATCATTAAATTAACATTTGTTTATTGCTACTTACAATCCTTATATTGTAGTGAAATGCTTCATTAATTTGTGCTCAATAATTGAAGGGAAATGAGTGTTATGTTATGTCTACTAAGATTGCCATGTGTTCAACATGTTTAGACGACAGGTTCTCACACCTGCACTCACACATAACAAGTACGGCTAAGTTCAACCCTGACACACATAGTATTAACCCAGTCAGAACATCCTATATCAAAGAAGAAGTGTTTCTGAGTTGTCTTGGTAAAACATCTCCAAACTTGTCAGCCTCTGATTGGCTGTGCAAATAGTAACAGCTAAACCTTAAAACTAGATCATTCTGAGAGATTCGACAGTTCTAGACAATCGCTCAGTCCGGCCATCTGTAGCAAAACCTCTTTAACCATCAAAGAGTTTGACACGTCGTCAAAACCTTTTTGCACCTGCAAAGCTGATGAGCAAACAGTTCCTGCAGAAACAAAGCTGATACTGTTGGACTCCTTAAGAGTTCACCAGACGCACGGTTCCATCCTGAATGTTGTGACCCGAGACATCTCTGCACTGAAGAGTCGGTACCTCGGTATTCTACAGCCCTCCGGTGCCAGCGGTCAGCTGACCCCTGTGACTTTCGGATCCACCAAGAGGGTCTCTATGAAACGGGTAAAGTAGACATGACAGATTGTGTCTGAATGTTCTTTTGATGATAACAACTTTAGAGCTTAGAGCAAACCAAATTCTTTTCACCAGAACTCAGCTTTTTTTGATAAGGAAGCTCTGACTGACATTTCATTCACACATAGGTTCCTTCAGCAAGTTTAGTTGCATGCATTCACGGTAAATACTTAATTAATTAGTCATGTTTTAAATTGTTTGTAAAATAAATTCTTACTTTTATAAACTTGACTTTCTTGAAATAACCCGAAGTGTGTTTGATCACTGAAAAAGCAAAGAACCTAGATCTTCTGAATTTAGTCATAGAATCTTCTGAATAATAACTGATTAAACCATCAATTTGCCTCCGCTACATTTAATGACATAACCAGCCAGTCTTATTCATATCAATTTACACTTTGTGACAATTCTCTCATCCATTGAAAGCTGAGCTGTGCAGCTACTATCTTTCCTCTCCCAAGCCGACGGCAAGGGAAGGTTTTATTTTGAAGGGTGCCTCTTCGTAACTTCCTCTCATGAGGAGCCAAAAAGTAAAAACCTATTTGGTTACCAAGTCTGATCATCAAGCATTTGCTTTCAAATCCTGTAAACTCCTAGAAGTAAGAGTGTCATTTTGTCACATTTGTGTGTTCACCTGAATGTGGTTTTGTCACTGTTGTAGGCTTGTGTTGCATGGACAGGAAACGCTGATCCACTTAGCACTGAAGTCGTCTCTGATTTAGCACCAAAGCTAATCAGTTTTAACCGAGGTCTGATCAACCTAGGTTAGTCCGCTGGGTATCCGCCATGATACCGGACGTTTTTCGACGCTAATACCGGATTTTGCCAGGCAGAGATCTGACGCTGAGTCGTCTGACCGACTCATAGCGCACATTTAATACCCGTAGGCTTCCCCCTGGCAGCAACGCTTGTCTTAGGCCATTACACGGAAGAGGCGTAGCGGTGAGAATTCCGCTAAATTAGGCGCTTTTCTGATGTAAACGAGAACCTTTCGACGGTATTCCGTGTCGACGAGGTTAATTCCCTTGTGAATTATTACCTACGCGCCTGATCAACTGATCACGGCCTGATGCTAACGTTGCTATATATAGCATTTAGCTATTTAAGCGCGGAGATAAGACTGAAGCTTCTTCAGGTTCTATCAACATTCTACCGCAGCGAACCAGCGTCTCCACTCAAATCCCTCCAGGATTTACTTTGTGGTTTTAATTATCGATGATTTCATGCCGATAATTCTAAAAGAACAAATGAAAAGCTAGTCCTTTTATTTTGAAGGCTTCAGGGGACAGGAAGAGCTTCGGGGCACCTATCCTCTGACCAGATTCCTTCCTCCATCCGGCACCACCATCTACTGGTGTGTTTTAATCCGGCAGCTTCTGCAAAGGCTATTAAATCCAGTTTACACTTAATTTACAACAAAATTAAGTGCTCTGTGGCATCTCCAAGATGGCTGTAGATAGAGATAAACTTTTGATGGATTTTCTAACTGAAACGAAGGGAGAACTTCAGCAGCAGTTCTCTCCAATTTAAACCAGAAAATCCAAGATCTGGATGAGTTACGTTTGACATCTTTCCAGCGTGAAACCTGCCGCCAAGATGGATAGCTGTACCTGGTAGACCTTAATTACCGGAGGTAAAAACACAGAACGCCATCTTTCTCCTGCTTAGGTTGAGAGAGCTCACACCCGTTTAGAAGAAGAAGAAGAAAATATCATTTCTATAGCGCCTCTCAAGATAAAAATCACGAGGCGCTTCACAAAAACAAAAAATGTAAAAATATTAAAAAGCATTTAGAAAATGTTTTAAAATATATATTTAAAATGAGCAAAACTAGACAGTTGTGATTAAAAATAATGTTAAGAAAGAGAGAGAGTGAATAGGAAAGAGGGAAATCAGTGGATCCTGAGGAAGGTGGAATAGGTGGAGAGAGCAGAATAAAGAGAGAGTGGTTGATGAAGGTCATACAAAAGCCAGCTTGAACAAGTGAGTCTTCAGCTGATTTTTGAAGGAGACCACTGAGTCCACTGGTCTCAGGCTCAGGGGGAGAGAGTTCCAGAGTCTGGGGGCCACAGCAGCAAATGATCTGTCACCTTTGGTCTTTAGCCTGGTGTGCTGCACAACCAGTAGGCTTTGATCACTGGACCTCAGAGACCTGCTGGGGGTGTAGGGACTAAGAAGATCACCAATGTAAGATGGTGCTTGTCCATGTAAGGCCCTATAGACCAGAACCAGGATCTTGAAATGAACCCTGAAGTTGACTGGCAGCCAGTGAAGCTGGAGGAGAAGCGGGGTGATGTGGGTGTGTTTGGAGGACTTGGTCAGAAGCCGAGCACAGGCATTCTGAACC